>UESW01004074.1:1142958-1207701 GCA_900491605.1 Calamus simplicifolius
GAGGTTGACCTGAGTGTAATTAAAATTGTCTATCTATATTATTTTTAAGATGAATACTTATTTAAAGCTAACCCTTTTTTAAGAAAGAAATCTTTTCTTGTAATCAGATTAAATTTTTCATTAGAAGTCAAACTTTGGATTCGCAATTGCTCCAGTCTTTGTACTAAGATGATTTCTACATTAACATTATAATATAAATATATAATTTATGGGGGTAGGTTAACAAGTTCATAAGAAATTCAGTCACCTTAAGAGATGTTGTAATAGGTTTTGATTATTTATCAATTTGTCCAATCGGCTTAAACCATGTGCACCCCACGTGAAATCTTATGCCAGTTGTGGTTATTTGGGTTGATTTCATGTTCTTCCTTGTATTAGTTTGAGTCTATTTAGGTTTTTTGTCAGTGTGGGATTATAGTAAAGATGTGTTAGATTCTTTAATAGAGTTTTATCGGGTCAAAATTGATTTTCTCATTATCTGTCTCACTTTTTATTCAAACACAATGCTTTCATGAGGATTTTATAACATTATGTGACATATTTTTGTAGTTTATTAATCTATAACATGTCAGTCTGCAACCCATGCTTCCACAAGATTGTCCGTTCTTGTGGTTGATTCTGCATGCTGATGTTTCTACTTAAATTCTTTTGCCCATTGTCCTTTCATTTCATGTTATTCTGCTATGAGCTGAGCCTAGGCCTTCAAAATGACTGAAGCAAGATTCCCTTTTAATGGTGATATATTTTTCCTTCAGGTGATTCACTTTTTACTTGTGTTGGATGGTGAGTCAATGAATTATTGGAATATCCTTTCAAGAAAAGGATGAGGTTGGAGTGGAAGGGGTTAGGATGAAAATGGTTGCACTAAAAATCACTTTTCTTTGAACCATTTTTGTCTGTGAAGCTGATCCAAATGCAAGTGTTTTGCTACTCTATGATTTTTTCATTTTTAAAATAACTCACCTTTTGTGAAAGTTCATTTTGTCTCTCCTATGTCAAATTTGTTGTTCTAATGCAGAAGAAGAAGGAACCAATTTTTTTTACTACTTTCTAATGCAAGTAATGAATTGTTATCTATCTATTATTATCCCATCAGTCCCTTGTTTTCTTTTATCAATTGTTACTTTGGTAAGATTAGCTGTATTGAGTTGATGATTGTTTTTGGTACTAGGCCAAACTTGCCAAGTTACGTCGTGAGCTCTTGGCACCTCCATCTAAAGGTGGTGGTGGTGCTGAAGAAGGCTTTGATGTCACTAAAAGTCGAGATTCCCGTGTTGGTCTAGTTGGGTTTCCCTCTGTTGGAAAATCAACTCTGCTTAACAAGTTAACTGACACTTTTTCAGAGGTATGCCATGTTCTGGGAACTCTTTCACTGAAGATTATTGATGTTTGTTACATGCTTTTCTTTTTACATAGCTTTCTACTGACATTTTATTTAGAAATAGATGATTACTCATATCTTCAGTTAGTCCATAATTTAACTTTCATATTATGATATATTTAATGGATGTTTATTAATACAGTTTGTTGGGCTCCTTGTTTCTTAAATCTTTTTAGGGATGGCAATGGGTTTGGTACGCTATTCTTTTTGTACTTAAAACTTGAAACCAAAGCCGGTTTTTCCAAAAGGGTTAAATCAGAACCTGTAATTGAACCGGTTTGTTAAACCTGTAATCGAATTATATCTGAACCAATTATGAAAACTGGGTTGAGTCAAACATATTATCTGACCCAAACCTGACCCGAATAAAACAAATAATATTATTGTAATCGAATTATTTTCAACATATTATTGAAAATAATTGATTTTTTATTATATAGATGAAAACATTATATCCTTTTATCAATCCAACAACATAATAAAATTGAATCATATATTGGTATGGAATTCTTTTTAAAGTAAAGAGTTTGAATCCATCATTTCATCTAAATGTGTCATATATTGGTAATTTTTATAACCTTTGAAAAATTGGGTCTTTCAAGTACTGATTTCTAAACCCAAACCCGATCTAATTTAAATCAGGTTTAAAATCTCATCCTAAAACTGAACCAAATCCAGTTTTTTACTATCCAAACCCTTTTTTTTTTTTTGAGGTTTGGTTCAGCTCGGATACCCATAAAACCCTACCATTGCCATCCCTAAATATTTTTCTTTATATTCTACCGCAGTGATTTATTTTACTGTTTCTGTTCATATATCCTAAAACCTTTTTATGCAGTTGAGACCAATACTAAGTTAGGGCATTCATCATACTATAAGTTGCCAATTTTTCCCTCAATTTTGAGAGAAATGTTGTTAGTCTTTCACTATATTCAGTATTGAATTAGTGCATCATTGCCTTTGGAAATATGAAGAACTTAGTCATAATTTTGCAACTCTGTGTATTTGTAAGATTAATAACTCAAATTCTAGCTGCTGTAATTTCCCACTCATTAGCAGTCGTGCAAAACAGGCTATGAGATACTTTTCCTATCATAAGTGCCTTTTTAAGCTTTTAGCTGTCATGCATATTGTAATATTTGTTGTTTTCTTTTGCACCTGGTGCTTTAAGTGACATCTCAATTTAGAGGATTAGGATAGGTCTTTCACAATAAAGCAGCAAGCCATTTGAGGAACTTAGATTAGGTATGATGTTACAAACTATGTGGAGACTTCATCTGGTGTTCAGTGTTCTGTTTTAAAGTAACTGCTGAACCATCTGGAAGCAATATTGCATTCATTGCTTGATTTGTTGCAGTCCCTCGCATCTAGATGCCTAGAATTATGTGCCATCCTTAGTGGCAACCCATGCATCTAGCTGTTGGATCCATATAAATCTGCAGTATGTCACACGTTTACTCGATGTTCTTTGTCATGGATGGACCATGTTCAGGCATGTGATGTTTGCTGAATATGCTTCAATGTATGCTTTGCAAGAAGCATGAGTACTCAAATTTGTTATGATTTGTCTCATAATATCTGTTTGATAAATGGAATGTAATTACATCTTCTAAAACTCTCTTTCTTCTTATTTAGACTCTGTGTATTCGGGTAAGAATATCGGTGGCTTTTAATTGCATAAGCTTAAGTTGCTGAATCTCCAAGGTGGGTGTCATACCCCCCACTACTTTCTTTTATGTTTTATGGCAAGCCCTTATAGTATTTAGATTACCTTGGTTAGGACTGACAAGACACCAGTTCACAGATTTGACACTAGTGGTTGTGAGAAAGTTATGGTTAAAGGTTTTTGCAACACCAGAGCAACCCCTATTAGGTATAAAATAAATGAGGCTTCATACAGCCAACCCTAAGGCGTCAGGACAAAGTTTGATTGTGATGGTGTTGGAGGATTGGCTGAGTTGAGTGGTTTGTTTGTAAAATATTGATGAATTGCATACAAATTGATCCTGAAAGCTCTCTTTATAAATGGGATAAACTTTGTTGGTTAGGGTTATAGAAAATTAAACTGAAAGTCAAAAATTTGTTCATGCTTATTTGTTCCCTGGTGAAGATAGCGACTATTTGTATCTAAGGTGCTGCATGTACCTAGTAAATTAGTTTCATAAAATAAAGGAAGATAGGGACGATTAAACTTGTTTACTGACAACAATTTTGTGCTGCCACTTGGAACTAATTTATTCTTATGCACAATATTATGTAGGGTTTATGCCACAACCAAGCCACCTAGCAAGATGAGAGAGGAAGATTTATTTTATGCGATGATATCTGAAGAAGAAGAGGGAGCTTCCTGAAATCAGGCTGTGAGCATAAGCAGAATGGGAATTTATATCGAGTTCAACATGAAAATGATTCACCGGTTGTGTTAAGTGAGTCACACATAATTAATGGGGAAATTTAAATGCAAGGAACTTTGGTATTACTCTAAAAGTTCGAAGAACTATCACTTTATAGAAATTACTTCTTTCAGAGTCTGATTTGGTTTCCTGTAAATTTGTGAGGTTCTTGGTGTGAACATGGGGGATGTCAATTACTTGGAGGTGAATTCTAGATCCATCTGGTTAGCATGATAGTTCTGAACCTTTGGAAGTGACGAACTGACATGATAAATCATGATTAAGCATGCTTAGACATGGTTATCCATGACTGACCATATGCTGATATTGTCAAAAAACAACATACTGAAAAAGTTTGAAAATGGTATAGCTTTGTTTTTGATAAGTGAATCAGTACCATCTTTTTTCTCTTGTTTTTTTTTCTGAAAAAGTGAAATTGCTTCCTAGTCATAATAGGTGAATATGTAAGTGAGCTGCATTAGTTGTTGACTCAGAAACCTGGAAATGGATCACTAGCATGATCTCGAGCTGCATTTACAGGCAATGCAAATGTACCTTTAGTGGAACTTTAAAAGGATACAAGTGAACGATGTCTGGTAATGATTTAGTGAGCTCAAGTATTCAATGTATGGAAATTTATACAAGTTTCAAACTTTAAGAGAGGCAAAGATTGATTTCCACAAAAATTAAGGAAAACAATGATAACTAGTCTCATACTGCACTTATGTTATCAAGTAGGCAATATCATGGCCTTATTGAAGCATATCAAGAAGGAAAAGCTGTGGAACTTATTTAATGAAACATTTATAAGTGAAAGAAAAGAAATTTTGTTATACAAGAATCTTTCTTCTATTATTTTGTGCTTCAAAGAAAATCCAAGAGGAGAAAATGGATATTAAATATGCCAAAATTTTCTCCAACAGACTTAAATTTGTTCTTCTAAAGCAGAAAATGATAATTAGGCAAGTGGTTCAACAAAACTTGACTTATGCTTCACTACTTTCTGTACAATTTCTTTAGCTGTTTTATTGATTAAACTAGACATGAGAAAATTCTTGGGTATTTTCTTTCATTTGCTCCATTCTTTTCTTTTCTTTCCTCGGCAACCACACAAAAGACTGGTGTTACCACTAAGAGGAACTCCAATTTAGGGCATGACAAAATTTCACGTTGATCATCCTGATTTGGTACCATAATTGCCTTCTATTCTTGACAAGTTAAAATTTTGTAAGATGATCATGCAGGTAAATTTACAGTAGAACTTCCAACGTATGTGACATCACTTCTAACCGAAAAGCATCCAATCAGATAGTTGCATTTCCATGCAAAATTTCCAACACATGTACTAAACGTTTACAATGATTGGATTTTACAGCATAGACAGTATGTGGCAAACTCATGAAAAAGTCATGAACTATTTCCAGGATGAATTCTATATCACGTTTTTAATGGATTATGTTTGTAACTTTAATGCATGAATCCTAGTGGCTTGCTGCTGCATTATGCATGCGATAACATCTAATTATAGGACATCGAAGCTGCTGTAGCTCGGAAAAATTTGCAGAACTTCTACTTAAACAAGCTGTAGTTATATCTGTATTATAGGTGCAGTTTTCCTTTTTTTTTTTTTTTGTGGGGGTGGGAGGGGCACTATTCAAGTTCCAGGATATTGAGTTTTCTTTTTCTTAATCATTACATCTTGTTATATTGTTACGTTTTTGTTATTCGACAGGTTGCTTCTTATGAATTTACTACCTTGACCTGCATCCTGGGTGTGATCATGTATAGAGGTGCTAAAATTCAGGTAATATCTGTTGATTTAAAGGTTCTTATGCTTTTTGATGCATATATTTCAGTCTTCCATGGGTACAACTGCTTTAACCAGACTTTTTTGGTAACTGATAATGCTTACCAACATGTGGTTGTCTTTGCTGGTATCATTGACCTATGCCATATGGTTATTCCATATGCTTCTCTCTCTCTCTCTATAGCTATGTATATCTATCTCTATCTCGACAATACACAATCTTATCTGATGGAAAACATATAATTAGTGCATACTAAATTTTTAGAAAATTAACTAATTTTTTATTCTGAAAGAAAATCCCACCAAACGTTAAGGGGACATGTTGATCCTATTAAATTATCTCCAAATTATAACTTGACATTGACCTTGCACATTTATCAGAAATGAACCTTTGCTGGTATTTGACAAAGTTATATACTATATATTTATTTGGGTTAGCCAATGGTAAGTTCAGTTCATTTTCGCATTCCAGTATTTTTTTTATGCACTTTTGACCTGATGATAGACTGTTTTTAATCCTGTACTTCTGAGAAGATAATGGGAGTTAAATGCAAGAATTTGGTTAGACAACTTGCATTAGGTTTGCCTAGAGAGAGTTTTATCCATATCTGCACTCCAAATAATTTATCTTCTTTGGTTATGTTAATTTAATTTTGTTTAGTACCATTAAGTAATTTTCTTGAAGTAACAAAATGATGTAAACTTTACATGGTATCTTGGTTTTAAGGTCTTCTGGCCAGATGGTTTTCCTTTGACAGTCTTTGCTATTCCTTCGCAGTTATTGGACCTGCCAGGGATTATTGAGGGTGCAAAGGATGGAAAGGGTAGAGGAAGGCAGGTAACTTGATGGTCCTTGAATAGTTAATCTAACTATGGATCATGTAATTATCACTTGTTTAATATTGTTAAGGTAAGCTTCCATTTTAGTGTCCATCTTTAATGATCTTGACCTGCCCAAAAATAAATCAAGATTTTGTGCAAACTTAAGACTACAACTGTCTTCAAAAGTTAACATAAAACTGATAAACATTTTGGTTATGATTTGATATGTAACTCGAAACAGGTGTGATTTTTCCAACTAGTTTAGGATTAAAGTTTTGCCGCTGTTGTTGTTGCAAAACAGGTTTGATTTTATGATGAACTGACATCTTATAGAAATTTGCAATCAATTTCCTGCTTACTCAGCATTTGCTTCTTTAGCAAGTGATCTAGCAACATTAATATTATTGTTATTGTTGTTTTTTAAAGTTGACAACTCTCTTGTTTGTACCAGAGAATTATTGGTTTACTTAAAATTGAACCTCTCAAATCCTTAATTGCATATGAGTAGAGCTAAAATTTATGATGTTGGTTATAGTAGGGCGTTAGGCAAAGAGGAGAAAGAGATTAATACAAAGGAAAAGTGTGAATAAGAAAAAGAGAGATAAGGAATGGAATCCAGCATTTAATACAAAGAATTTTAACACAAATTTTATTCTAAATTCTTCACTATCTTTCTTCTCCACTATATATCTAATTAATTAGACACAAGATGACCTTACATAGTTATGCTTCCAACTTTCTAAAAGATAAATAAATAAATGCTCTTGCAAACTCTAAAAGCCATGATGCATGGACCATAATTAGGCGTAAAAAATTAAAAAACATATTCAATGCTAATAACACATAATTAATGCTAGACTTTGACTTGATTCAATTATAAGTTAATAAAAAAATGATATAAATTAAAATAGGCTAACCCGACATAATTGGTCCATGCTCCTATATCAAACTCTTCAGCTGCAGGGAACTCGTCTTTGAGTTCTTTGATCATCAGTATTGTCAAAATTCCTTGCTTTCCAATGGTTGCCTTGATCTTGCAATTTTGTACAACCCATGGTTCCAGGTCCCGAAGTAACATCCTATGAGACACTGAGATGGATAGCCGTCCCAAGTGTCAGGACAAAAGACAACTATCCTGTCATCGTCCCAATGTTCCAAACGGTGCATCTTGTGATACCCCTTGTACCAGGTGCTGGGATGGATCGGGATGATGGTGCATCTTGTTCTAGAAAGATTGGGACAACCCTATTCCATGGGATTTAAAAACTTGGTACAACCTACACAAAATAATTTCCATATTAATATTGATGATGCAAACTGGATAATGAATGAACCTAGTGCTTTCATGAAAATAATCTCCAACCACAAGCCTTTGCCTGATCATCACCTTTTTTATAAAATTTTTGTGACATGACAGTTTGTAATGAAAAATGTCAAGTGCCATTATCAAATAGGAATTTGAAACTTCAAGTTTTCAAACTCTGATGATGTAGAGGCAATTGGATTGGTATGTTCATGGGCATTATGACTTTTGATCATAGGATCTTCAAAAATTAAAGGTGTAAAAATGCTTGGAGAATTTGGGAGATGATTTGTCACCATATTAGGAGGCCTTGCAGATGAATTTCTAACTTAAATTGTCTATTCAATTGGTGCCTTGGCCTTACATTGTTCTTGATCTTGTGATGGGGGGACAACTTTGGAAGATGATAGTTATCTTTTGAAGTTGTTCTAGTTGTCATGACTGGAGAACGCATGGCTTGAAGTTGCTCGAAGTTTGAAGTATTCATCTAGCCTTATATTCAAGTGAAGCATTCTTTTTTGAGGAATTATGTTCAAGTGAAGCATTCATCATGTTGAAGAAGTAACTCCCTGATGTGGAAGAAGTTCAAAGGTTAGGGGTTTAGATAAAAGAGGGGAAAGATAAGGGAAAAAGAAATAGGAAAAGAGAGATAACAAGTGAAAGTTTAGGGGAAAATAAATAGTAAAAGAGACATAATAAGTGGAATCCATTGCTAAATTCAAAGAAACTTTATTGCAAATTCCATTCCAAATTATTTACTATCTTTCTTTCCTTAATACATATCTATTTCATAGACATAAGATGATTGTAACATTCCGCTGCATTAATGCATACAACTTTCTAAAAGACATAAATAAATACTTATACAAAATCTAAAAGTCATAATGCATGAACCATAATTAACTAAGCCTAGAAAAATTAAAAGGCATATGCAGTATTAATACAGTTAAAGCATAATAATCACCAAGTATTAATAGCATAATTAATTCTAGACGTTCACTTACTGAATTGTTATAAGTCAATTCAAAATGATTTTGATTTAAACTGAAATGAGCTGATTCAACATAGTTGATATATCACTCCTCAATCAATTTAGGTTATCTTAGTAGGGTTTGTTAATCAAACAAACTAATGTTACATTTGTGCATGTGCATTCATATATAGTATGCATTGATACATATATGTATAAGAGGTGAAGATGTGAATCATAGAGTTAAAGGAGGATGGATTAAGTGGAGGAGTGCTTCGGGAGTATTGTATGATTGGCATATCCTATTACAATTGAAAGAAAAATTCTATAAAACTGCTATTATGTCGATTTGGTCCTAAATAGAGCAAAATGGAGGAACCAGATTCATGTAGCTGACCCCATGTAGTTGGAAAAAGGCTTAGATGAGTTGAGTTGAGTTGAGTTACATATTGTTAAGTATTTTTGTATATGTATGCATATATGAGTGAAGGCCTAGGCGAGGCTTGCCTAGATGTTCAGAGGTCTATTTGCCGCCCAGGTAATAGCCTAGGTTCCTAGGGAATTGCCCATAACAAATTATGGTTATAAAAATTTTAAGGAATTGTGAAATGTGGTGTGTTCAAATTTATTTTAGTGTTTTTGTGTATTTATATCTATTAAGATGGCATAATTGAGACCAATGTGAAGTTTCACAGGGTGACCCAGACAATAGTGGCAAATCAGAGCTCGTCTGTTTAGCATACTGCTTCAGCCTGATGTTTTAAGTTCTATTTTGGGTTTTAGTAAGCTTCATTATTAATCATGGCTGCAGAATTTGGATTTTGGAATTACTCAAATTAAATGACTGAATTGTTATTTTCCAAGTAATCAGCACTGCTAGGACATGCAATTGTATTTTGATTGTTCTTGATGCAATAAAACCAATAACTCACAAGAGGATTATTGAGAAAGAGCTTGAGGGATTTGACATAAGGTAATGTGGTCATTCCTATCTTTTAATATACAAAGTATGTTTTATATCATTAATTTGTGGCCAGAGTGAAAGTGGAATGACAAAGAAGTAAATGGGCAAAGCTTATATTCTTACTGCTTACTAAGCTTTACTGATGGCAAATATTAACTGTGCTCTTTCTTCAGGTCTAAACTTTAGGTTATGATAAATAATGATTAGTGGTAACATGCATCCTTCTTTATCCTTCTTTACATATCATGTTGAACGTGGTGTCGGATGGTGGAAGGAAGATAATTGTCATTATTTTGTAAAATACTTTATTAGAGATAGTGAATGGCCCTTGTTTTAATGTAGAATGTGCATCCCATATTTTTCTCGTTTTTGTTAGGAGGCTCATCTGCAGGAAATCTTTTGCCTTGATGATTGTAGTTTCAGTCAATATTATCTTTATTGAAAGGCTTTTAGCAGCAGTCAGGTATATCTTTTTTGTGCAGTTATACATCTCTATAGGATGAAAACCTGAGTAATCATGCGCTTGGTACTGGTTTGCATCCACTTCTGTCTGTGGCTTACTGCGTAAAGCGTTCAACTTCTGAAGCAAGCTTAAATTAATTGAATGAACTGATTGGTTTTTTTATATTTACAACTAGTGAAGTACATAAGACTAACCATTGAAACTCTGGATCATAATCAAGCTTCTGATTATATAAAAAACTTAGCTGTTGACAAATTAAACCGATTTTTTGTTACAACTTCCTAGTAACTTCTTGGCTTATGTGTATATGAAGGATTTAACTGTATGTTTGAAATTTTTTTTTTTTAAGTGCCATTGTTGTAGCTCCAATCTTCCATGCACTTGACCTGTTTAGGGTTTGTGCTTGATGCATGCCTAACACTTGTCCTTGATTCTTATATTTTGCCATGAGAATTCTTTGATCAATGCTCGTGCAGTTCAGTTCATCACAGGAGCTAGAAATGTGTGGAGCCCTCAGTTTTCCTGTTGCTATCTGTATCCTGTCTGTTTCTTGATTCCAAACAGCATTTTTTTCCCCTAAATTTTAATTATAATCCTTCTTGGCAATGTTGCAATTTAGCATTTAAACAAAATTGACTTCTGTAAAGGGGATTCAAATTGCTTATATGGAGTTTCATAGTTGTCCTTGCAAATTTGCTGCAGTGATGTTAGTCCCAAATGGTAGCTTGCAAACTGTCATTTTATTTCTTCCTGAGCAATATTCCTAATTGATTTTCGGTTGTTTCTCTTATTATTTAAGTTGTTTGGTAATCCTAGATCATGTACTTTATACCTCTTTGACATAATGGCAGGTTAAATAAGGAACCCCCAAACTTAACATTTAGAAAAAGACAAAGGGGGCATCAACTTTACATCGACAGTTGCAAACACAAACTTGGACCTTGAAACAGTGAAGGCAATTTGTAGTGAATATAGGATACATAATGCTGATATTTCTCTTCGATATGATGCCACTGCTGATGATCTCATAGATGTTATTGAAGGAAGCAGAGTCTATATGCCGTGCATCTACGTTGTGAACAAGATTGACCAAATTACACTCGAAGAGCTTGAAATCCTAGACAAGCTTCCCCACTATTGTCCTATCAGGTACTCATCGTTGCATCTCCTACTGGATTTTATCAGGACTTAGTAATTCTGGGATTGGCATGGTAATAAGAACAATTGCTGAAAACAACTAGGACTTATTTTGCTGTCAATATGTACGAGTTTGTGAAGACTGAAATTCCTTCTTTTCCTTTGCGTGTATGCTAACAGCGCTCATCTGGAATGGAATCTTGATGGCCTTCTGGAAAAGATCTGGGAATATCTTGATCTGACTCGCATTTACACAAAGCCAAGGGGAATGAACCCGGATTATGAGGACCCTGTGATCCTGTCATCCAAAAAGCGGGCTGTTGAAGACTTCTGCAACAAAATCCACAAAGACATGGCGAAACAATTCAAGTAGTGAGTATCTGTTTGATCCCCTGCAAATTCGTGCAAGATCCTGGTCACTTTGAACCATTCATTTACCAAAGCTTTTCTGATTGATATATGCAGTGCACTGGTTTGGGGCTCAAGTGTCAAGCATAAGCCCCAAAGGGTTGGCAAGGTGCCTATCTAATTAATTTTTGTTTTGGGTGCGCATAATCTTTGTATATGATCAATTGCACCTAATATGACCTTTTGCCAATGTCCTGCAGGAACACGAGCTAGAAGATGAAGATGTCGCACAAATTATAAAGAAGGTCTAAACAAAGTTAAAATTATACACTCGAGCTGATATATAAAGTGATAGGTTGTTATCATGGAGAGGTAAAGCAATACCGAGTGTGATGGGTTTGGTGGTTAGCTGTTCAGTGTAGAGTAGCCTAGATAAGTAGTTATGTGCACCACTTTGCCCTGTAGTTTACTGTACTCGAAATTGGAAAATGGCCATCCTTTGTAAACCGCCCTTGTCCCGATGTGGCTGCGCTTTGTATAATTTATAGAGCTGAGCAAGAAAAAGTAAGTTGGGTGGCATGTTTTCGTGAGAAGCCCGTTGAAGATTTTTGACGTTGCATGCATTCATTCTTTTACTCTCTTAGATTTATCTGTCACAAGCGTTCCCAACGCTGCTTGTGGGGGTTATTGTTATTATTTTGATTGATGTAATTCACTTGTACATGTTACCATCGAAGTGCTGTTGGATATGAATTGCTGTCCAAGTTCCGCCTTAAGTTCTTTAGGTTTGAGAAGGAAAATAATAAGTCTTGGTTTTGTTAGTGACCTGAGTTCCGCCTTAATTTTCATTACGTGATGAATATATATATATATCTGTGCAGGGGTGCGCAGCATGCACTTGCTTGATTTGGCTAAACCTTGGGGTGACTACCTACACAAATCTATTCTAATCCCATGAATGCCTCACTTTAATAATAATTTGATATATTAAATACGGTCTATTACTTTTAAAATGTCATGTGATTTGAAGATTCATAATCAATGCATCTATTAAGTGATCGAAAAATTAGTCTGCTTAGATAACGTGAAAAGGTACATGTTTTTTATCTTTATGCATAAATAATTAGAGAGTCTCAAATCGGATTCAATGGGCAATGTGGTCACGTTCAGGGGGTCACATTCAAGGGCCCATGCTGATTGGAATTTCAAATGTTTCTTTAGAAAAACTTAAAATCTAATTTTAATATCTTTTGGAATCCGAATCCTATATTAGAATGGATTTCAAATCCAAAACCCCCTTATCCATTCTAGCCAACTAGTATGTGATGCATTCAACAAATATATAATATGATATAAATTATATTATTACATATTTATTATATATAAATTATAAGTAATAATTGTAATAATTAATAATATTATATTTTTTTAATAATATAATATATTTAAGATGTAGTTAATATTAATAGAGATATATTAATGTAGTAATATATTATTGTAATATATATATACTATATTATTATGCATTAATAATACATATTATGAATTTAATATATTTTATATTATATTATATATATAACTTATATAACTTAATATATATTATATGATTCAAAAATTAAAGTTAATGTCATTTTATTTATATAATCATAATATGGATATTCTTGTATTATGATTTTGATGATTTATCTTTATTTTTTTTTTTTTTTTTGCAAGATAAATATTAAATTATGTATATTAAAAAATTAAAAATCAAATTTTAATTTTTTTTGGCTTAGAACCTAAAATTAAAAACATGATTCCTCGATAAATCAAATAGCAATAAGGAAATGATCTAATTCTTATTTTTGTATGAACGAGGAAACGAGCGATTTCGATTCTAATAACAAATCAGGTTGCAATGTAAGTTTGTCATAATTCAATATATATCAAATAGAATATCTTCAAGACCCAAATGTTTTCCGACCACAAATCTAAACCCAACATGGTGGCCCCACGAAGGGTGGCAGCTTTTGCAAAGCAAGTGAAAGCCGTCTCGATGGCAAGCGTCCGATACGGTCAAAGGATGTTGCGTGTCCGATAAGCAACCGTGCAAAAGCGTGGAAGAAGGCAGATCAAATACATAGGCCTACAATCTACAATACTTTTGTTCTTATGGACAATTAAGCATTCAGACAAGAACGTGGATACTCCCAAGTACGCAGAGCGAATAAATAGTCAGTCACCCCACAAACACACACCATCATAAGAAACCTTTGGGGTTGGCAAGGCCTCGTTTCTCCAGCTCATACGACATACACAGCAAAGAAAAAAAAAAAAAAAAAAACTCTTCCCCTGGGGGGGGGGTTGCGGAAGGCGGCATTTCATGCTCGAATACAGCACTGGAAGTAGCTCATGAATTTCTTCCGTCCCTGCGCAAAAAAAAAAAAAAAAACACCAAAGAAACGTAAGCCACGTGGCTAGCAGCGAGAGCCTCAAGATCTTCGACTAAGCAGCCTCTCTTCCAATTCCCAGTATTATTTGTCAACGATAAAAGCCAAGTCAAAGCGTAGCCGCCTAATTAGAAGTTAGAAGTTAGATAGAACTTAGAACAACATTGAAGCGGTGATGGGATGGGGCCGTCTACATCCCATCTCATAGAAAATTTTAGATAAATCTAATTTACTCTACATCCATAACTTGTCCGGTTCTAACTATAGACAATCGTTTGGATATATGATGCGTTCCAGTCAACACAAAGTCTAAATCAAATTAACGGCTGTATCTGGGCTCCCCTCGATTTTCTGGATACACCCAAGATCCGTTGTTTCCAGCGCTGTTTCCTCGGTCGCCCGCTCGTGCTAACGTGGCTAAAACGGAGTGGTCTATCAGGTGGGGCCCGCGTCTTGTCCAGCGCACACTCCTGCCCGTTGTTAACCCATCCCTCCCTTCCCTACACGTAAAGGCCCATGCCCGTTTCCCTATCCTCCCCCCCCCCCAACCCCCCCTCGGCTGTCTAGAGATGTAGTTGAGTCTTTGTCGCTTATGAGCTAAGATTTCGATTTCATAAAATTAATCATGAAAACAGATTGGATTAGAAGCTTGCGAAAAAAATTAATTAAAAATTCATAAGACAATTTAATTAGAAGCTCATAAACTGAAGCTAATAAATAAAATATCCTTTCATCTTTTTTATTTTTTTTATTTTATTTTGATTATTTTTTAAATTAAAAATTAAATTTTTTTTATTCTCAAATTAAATTTTAAACAAACTTAATTTAAGCCAAGCTTGAAACGATCTTAATTCAAACTCAAACTTAAAACAAGCTTTTTTTTTTTTTTTTTTTTTTTTTTTTTTTTGAGTTGAGCTGAGCTGAGCTGAGCTTGCCAAACTTCCTAATCATACCAAATAAACGAGCTTAAACTAAGCTCAAACTAAGCTTTTTTAATCAAATTTAAATAAAATTTTTTAAATCTAACAGGGCTCAAGTATTTATTAACGAGCTAAATTTGAGCCAAAAACAAAAAAAAAAAAAAAAAATCGGCTCAGCTGTTCGATTTCAGCCCTAGCTGTCGCATGCTCACACGGAAAGCCTGATGGCCGGTGCCCCACACTTCAATCAACTTTTCCCCCTTTTTTATTAAAAAAAAAAAGCACGCTTCCCAAGACTTTATCGGAATAGCAAAATCAGGACACGTTACGCGTTTCCCTTCCCCGCTCCCCCCATTCCACCGTTCCCACGGTCGCCGACGGGCTTAAAGCTATGCAAAATGACAGGACGACGGCGGGCCAGTCAATGGACAGCAGCGGACGTCCCCCATCACAGTTTGATTTGACGGCTACTGATTGATTTTTTCTTTTTCTTTTTTTTTAGCACCGAAGATTATTATTATATTAATGAAAGGAGGAGATGATGGGCTTACGGTGGGCGAGTGGTCGTGGTGACGGAGGTGGTCATCGACGGAGGAGGGATCATGGGGACGGCGGTGGCGGTCCTGCGGCTGGGCCTGGGGGCGGGGGGCGAGCTCGTCCTCGTTGCCGAGGCTGGCGCGCGAGATGTCCCTCTTGTTTTGCTTGCGCATCTCGCGGATCTTGGAGAAGTCCAGCGAGTAATCCGGCATCCCGTTCTTCTGATCCCAGTCCCCGAACGCCGGCACCGACATCCACCCAACACTTTGCTACACCACCAAAAGGAAAACAAATCAAACAACTAGACCTATTTATTAATTTCCTCCATGAAAATTTATTATTAGGTTAAACAACATATGGATTGGAGGAGAGTCCTCGTCGATTAAATGACCCAAAATCATATGAGCCAAATTAAGAAAGAACAAGAAAAAGGCATCTATCACGAAAGGAGGAGGAGTATATGTATTAAATTTCCTGGCAGTATTACTAAATTAAACCGTTTAAGATTTAAAGGCGTAGAGCGTGTGTGCGTTTGCAATATCCCCAAAGAAAACAGAAAATGGCGAGAAATCTCATAGCACAAAAGATGAAGAAGAAATAGAACAGCCAAGAGGAGCATATTTTAAAACAACTAAAAAAAATTTCATTGCTTCATCTTATCAATATTTTTCAAACTTAAAACAATAAAAGTCATTAATTAACATCATCGAAGCCAAAATATATATATAGAGAGAGAGAGAGTTTAAAAAAAAAAAAAAACTTTGCTCTCACCTCTTTTCTGTCCTCCATCTCTCCCTTCAAAAATCTTGGCAGAAATTTTTTTTTTTCTCTTCCTATTCTAGAGACCAAAAAAAAAAAAATTACTAATGATCCAAAGGGAATGATCCAAAGGGGGGGCGAAACAAAAGGAAGAGTACTAGCTCCAATCTTTATATAGGGACACTGGACATCAAAGTCCATGCTAGTTGTTGTATATTATGGTATTGCCATTCACTCTTCCTTTTGCTTAATAAGTGCCCAACCGGACGCCAGAATCAATTGGAGCAGACCTCACACAGTGGTGTGGATCCTCGGTTCTAACTTTTTCCACGGTCCACGCTATCCCCCGCTTTTAGGTACGAAACAACCTGAGCCACCTTGTTTTTAGTTCTTGTTGGGATAAGCTTGGTGAATCAGCCGTAGTTGTAGTCAGTCATATGGGAGAAGCGTTTAGTTTGTAGTGAACCAAATTTATCCTAGCATGGATCAGAGGAGAATAGCGTTAATTAGTTGGATGTCGACAAAGGCACTATTTTATATATATAAAGTTCTCGACCTCAAAGAGTTATCCTACAAAATAGTTTAAATTTCTGTGATCTGTGTTTCTAGTACTCTCTACCAGGATATATTCATTAATAGTTAAAGCATGTACACTTTAATGAGTGGATAGTAGTGCAAACTCATTAAAAATGTAATCTTTCAAAAATTTATGTAATTAAAAAAAAAGATTAAGGAACAAAAAATATTTAACATATTGATACTTATTTGCAAATGGAACACGCATAGGACTGGGATGGAATTTATGAATGCATGGGATACACTCCATTGTAACCCAATAGAATTGCTTGAGTAGTTTTTGAACAATTCATGCATAAATCATTAGAGAGAGAGAGATGACCATTAATTTTCGAGGAAGCATCGTTGTGAAAGGGTTCTCACTCTCTGGCCGTAGATTTAATATGGCACTGGAACGACTTTTTGTGCTGGCAATCCTTTTCCCTGTTCCAGCATCTCGCGCACTAACATTTTAAACAAAAATATTATGCAAAGGCCCGGCAATCTCCCAAAAGATATCATCTATAGACCAGCTTTTTCTGATCACTTTCACGTTAGTTCTGGTTCGGTGATGAAATTTCAAGCATAAAACTCTACACGTAATTGAACGGTTCAGCTTGAGATTTTTATTACTGAAGACCAAGTATAAAAGAGAAAAGGCCCTGCTTATCCTATTGCGCTGCCTATCTGGTCTTCACCGGCATCCAAGGTTCATTTGTTTTTATATTTAAAAAATTCATTTATAAAAACTACCAAATATCCCCCATGTCGGTATATTTTCTTTGGGTGGTTAGTTGCATTGAATTATTCATTAAAGAAAATGTTAGAGAATATTTTCTCTTTGTTTTTAATCAACAGCAGGTATTCTGATGGATTGGTTGGGGCCATAAAATGCGTCTGATTCTTGCTGGACGTTGGCTCTCCAAATGAAATAGATTGAAGGTGAGAAATATTGTGAGGTAAGTTGAGCATGTTGAATCTATTATTACTAGTCTTCAGGCCAAAGAGGATCAGGAGGGCTTTCTTACTAATTATGATCTTTCGTCCCTTCGATCTAGTTTGGCGCTCCATCATTCCCTTCTGATACAACAGAAGACTTTTTAAAGACAAAGGTTCCAGATCCAGTGGATTCGAGAAAGGGACTGTAATACTAGATTCTTTCACCAGGCCACTCTAAAACGTCGAGCGGGTAACCGCATTAGACGTTTAGCTGATGATGAGGAACAGTTCTATGAAGATATCCAGGTGATCAGGGACAAACTTTTTTGTTTTTTTATCTAGATAGACTGAGCATACTGGGTTGGGTTCCCTGTCTATCCTGTTTTGACCCCCAATAGAGTCACTGCTGCCGAGAATGACCTTCTTATCCGATCGATTACTGCTGAGGATATTTGGATGGCTTTATGGGATCTTGGTACTGATAAGGCCCCTGGGCCTGATGGATTTCCTTCATTTTTCTTTCGTCACTATTGGGATATTCTGAGCCAGAATATTGTGCAGATGATCCAGCTTGTCTTTCAGTTGAAAGCTATTCCCTCTGACTGAAATCAGACTTTCATTACCCTGGTGCCTAAACGGTCTGATGCTTCCATTCCTCAGCACTACTGGCCTATCAGTCTTTGTACTACCTTATACAAAGTATGCGCTCGACTCTTGGTCTCTCGAATGCGTATGATTATCCCTTGTCTCATTTCACTGGAACATGGAGCTTTTCTTAGAGGGGCATCACTGATAATGCCCTGTTAGCTCAGGAATTCATGTATAACCTTCAGAGAGCCTCTGGGTGTCAATGTCTCATGGCCATTAAGCTGGACATGGAGAGAGCTTATGACAGAGTGTGCTGGGATTTCCTGAACCATACTCTTCATGAGTTTGGGTTTGAGGAGCTATTTATTGATTGGATCATGGCATGTGTTCACCAACCGTCTTTCTCTATCCTCATTAATGGTGGCCATATTGATTACTTCCACTCTGAGGTTGGGTTGAGGTAGGGTTGTCCTCTTTTCCCTTTTATGTTTGTTCTCTTGGCTGATGCATTATCTCAAGCTCTACATCAGGCACAACAAGGCTCTAGTCTAGTCCCCTAAAGTGCTGGTCCCCAGGAGCCCTTGATTTTTCACCTACTGTTTGCTGATGACGACATATTCTTGGACAGGGCTACAGTGCGTAATGCTACCACTTTTGCCACTATACTTCTGACTTACTGATTGGCCTCTGGACAGAAAGTTAATCTGAGTAAATCCTTAATATATTTTAGTCCGAGGTTGAATCCTACTTTAAGGGGGGCTATCATGCAAATCATGGGCATCTCAGCACAGGCTGATTGGCTATCCTATCTGGGGATACCTATAACAGGAAGATAGCCAAGGATCTCTGACTTTAGTGACCTAAAGAGGCATGTCCGAGATCGGCTGGATGAGTGGTAGGTCACTGAGCTATCTATGATGGCGAGGATTACTCTTTTATGATCGGCGCTTTCTTCTCTTCCTCTCTATCTGTTATCTAATGTCGTTGTCCCTTTGACTTGCTTGAGAAAAATTGAGAGATATTTGAAACTTCCTCTGGGCCTCGATGTATGATGGATATGGCATTCATCTATTGGTTTGAGATATTGTTTGCTTGCCGATCGCTGAGACGGGCTTGAGATCAAGTCCCCCACTGTTAGGTGAGAGGCATTGATGCTAGGCATACCACTCGGTTCTTGCTTGATCCGCACTGTATGTGGAGTTCATTCATACGTGCCAAATATGGTGACTAAATTTCTCCCACTGATCCACAGCCTTCTCGGGAGCATTCTTTCTTTGAAAAGAGGTTAGTCGGCATGCTCTGGCTATCCTGAACAGCATATTGTGGATGATTAGTAATGGAGCCTCAGTGGAAATTGTTCGGGATACGTAGATTGTTGACCTCCCCTTGTCTCGATGACCTACCTTTGTCTGCACTGTCATTCCTAGTGGGATTATAGTCATTGATTTTACTGCTCAGGATCATTTTACTTGGGTTACTCCTTTGCTATCCAGCTTCTTTGGGGATAAACTTTATCATCGCATTCTTTCTATTCCGCTCGTCCTGGGTCACACCCTCGACATCAGGGCTTGGAGGAGATCCTGTTTGGCCCGTGCTTCTATTAGGGACCTCCTCAGGGTTTACAGACCATAGTCCCAGCAGTCGTTGGATATGACTTGGATCTGGCACCTTCCCATTCATTTTAAGGTCCGGCTATTTGTTTGGAAGCTTGAATGGAATTGTCTTCCTACCTGTTCTGTGCTCTTTGGGCGAGGTTTGGGCATCTAACCTACGTGCCCATTATGTAGCACTGAGGAGAAAATGGTTGACCATGCTATCTTCACCTGCTCCAGAACTAGACAGATTTGGCAGATTTCTGGCGATCGGACTTGGGACGTTGGTGCTGCTTCTCATTATATCTCCTTCCTCAGCTTGATCAAGCAGGACTTAGGGAGAGGCATCCTTCAGAGGGGTATGACGAGGGCTTACATAACTTATCAAGTCTAGTTATCCCGGAATCGGCTTGTGTTTACTAAGGAGTCTGCTCCTTCACATAGGGTTGTCAGGACAGCCTTCTCCTTATCAGCTGAGTACACTTTTCATCGGACAGTTCTTGATTTCGATAGCCTCGGCCCCTGGAGTTCCCATGCTGCCTTGGCAGTGCACAGGCGTACGATATTCATATTTTGGGAGCCCCCACCTCTAGGGTCTGTCAAAATCAACTTTGATGGGAGTGTTCGTAGTAGATATGCAGGATCGGGATTTATGATTCGAGGGTCAGATGGTGCGATGCTGGCATCTGGTGGTTTTGGCCATCTTGACTCCTCGGTGCCTCTAGCGGAGCTGTATGCCGCTTGGGTTGGTATTTTCTCTTCCATTCGTAGCTTAGGCATCCGTAGTCTTATTATTGAGGGGATGCTATTACTGTGATTTGTTGGTTCTGTCAGGAGTATTGCGATCATCTGCATACTAACTCTTTGATCTATGACATTCAATCTCTCCTGCATGGTATTTACTGTATCCAAATATGGCACATCTATAAGAAAGTCAACTCAGCGGCAGATTGGATCACCACCAAAATGATTTATCATTCTGATTTTTGAAGTTGAAATATGAAGAACTCATGTTCTTTTATTTAACCTAAATTTTATATTTTAATATATCGAGTTTAACTTACGATTGGTGTGACCATCTGTATGTAATAAAAAAAAAAAACTTGGTTCCCGCGTTACAAATGTACCGTATTGATGATTTGTAAAGTAATATGGATTATAGAATGTAAGACATCATCATGTAAAGGTGG
The DNA here is from genome assembly GCA_900491605.1 of Calamus simplicifolius. Classification (NCBI taxonomy): domain Eukaryota; kingdom Viridiplantae; phylum Streptophyta; class Magnoliopsida; order Arecales; family Arecaceae; genus Calamus; species Calamus simplicifolius. Next base: position 1,164,056 of record UESW01004074.1, read on the forward strand.
GGCTTATGAGGAACTTTTGTCTCGTAGTGCCTTCACTTTATGTGGAGGAGGAAAGTTGCTTTCTAATGGTTATGTTCATGTTCAAAGTCATGATCGATAGCTTTTTTTTTCTCTCTCTCTCTATCCCTATTACAAATGCCAAGTAGGCCAGGCTGCAATCTCTGCCTTCTTCCTGCCACCAAAGCATCTTTGGTCTCCGCGGCCATTTTTCTTTTAGTGCTTTGGCCCAAAGGCATACATCAACTTGCTCTGATGCCCTCGGGAGCACTTGGGAAAAAAAAAAAAAAGGGAGAAGCTTTTTAAGCGTAAATAGTTTACCAGATGTGATTATTTAAAAGTTTTTTAATCTTTAAGAATGAGCTTTTATTCATTGATAGAGTTCTAAATAGACGATAGGATTAGCTGCAGTATTAGCGGTTTGAGTCTCTCCACTTTTCTAGCATATTCAGCATCTGAGGCTCCTCTGCTACTATAGTAACGAATCGGTCTATGATTTAAAGTCTTCGTCCTTGAGTTTTATCAAAGTGAACTTTGATGGAAGTATTGAAAAGAGGATGGCTGGTGCGAGCTTTATTATTCGGGATCCAGATGGACTGATGCTGGCTGCTGATGAACGAAACCTTATTGATATCTATGTTTCGCGAGCAGAGCTTCATGTTGTTTGGGCGAACATCACATATGCTACTCGCATCCTTGGCGTCCGACAATGGGTATATTAAGGATGATTCTGCTACAGTCATTGACTGGATCAGATCAGATGCTGAGGATCGATTTTCAATCAATCCTCTTATCCACGATATTATATCAGTCCTTCATTTAGTTGATGAGGTTTATTGTCGTTATGTTTAAAGAAAAGCTAACTCCGCTGCTGACTGAATGGCTTTTTTCATTGCCCATCAAACGAGTATCTGGTTTTAAATCAATGGGAACTCTTGTTCCTCTGTTTTATGTTTGATATTGCTTTCTACATCATTGGTGTGACTCATATATGAATGATATGAATCGCTTGGCTATATTAAAAAAAAACGGCATATATCAAAACCAATGTTGATATTGAAAGACTTATATACCCTTCGCATTACAATAATTAAAAATTAAAAAAAAAAGATCCTGATCTTACTAACAGGTAGATTTTGTTTTAAGTTTACAACGGGGTTGATGGTGACTCCTCTACGTAGCGACGCTGACATAGAGTAGTCGGCCAATTTTTTTTTTTTTTTTTTTTGTTACAATGATGTACATGGAGCTGAACTTAAATCAAAGGCGAAAAAATAAAGTTCTGCCGGCGTTAGGTTACAATTGCTTGGAAAAATGAGAAGCCTGCAACTGCTCGGTGTCCAGACCGCGATCGAGCACGAGCAGCCAAAAAATCTGCCGCAGATTACCTCCTCGCAAAACGCTAGCGCATGTGAATCTTCCACGATGTAATGAGAAGAAGGCGGCGGCGGCGCCAAGCAAAGGATGAACACTCTTGGAAGATCCCAACAGTCACGTAACGACTGTAATATGGAGTCTCCTTTCATGATGAACCATTACTCCGGATATTCTATTATTAGTTATTTCTTCAGTATAATTTTCTCAGGATCTATTTTTTAAAACAAATTAAAAAAATAAATTTTATCACATTTGATTAGCAAAAAGTTTGTATGAAAACAATTTTAAAAAAAAATACTTTTCTATGGCTGATTGAAGATAATTATACATAAAAAAACTTAAAAAATATTATTATTATAAATATAATAGATTATGTTATATTTATTATAGTATTTTATTATAAAATATATATTGTATTCTGTTTTATTGAATCATATTATATTACTTTATGTTATCTATTAAAATATATATATCATTATATTATATTATATTGTATGATAATATCATATTTTATATTATATTACATTATATTATTATAAAATAACATTAGCAAAATAATATTATATTATATTATATTAGTAATATTTTACATATATATAATGTAATGTATCTTATTATATATATTATGTATATAATATTATAATAATATAGTATTAGTTTATATATTATATTATACTATATTATAGCAATATAATATACTATATATGATGAATATTGACTTTTTAGTGTTAATTTTTTTTTATCGAAACATATAGAGAATTTATTTTTCTCTTGGGATGATATTTTTAATAGAACATGAAAACAAAAATGTTTTTGATGCTTATTAAGTGGGTCATAAGGGACAAGAATGATAGTGTCATTGTACTTTAATATAATATCTTATTCAAACATAAAGTGTTGATACGTCACTTTGTGTAATGCCTTAAGTCCATACGTTGGCCTAATTAATTTTGTTAAAGGGCTTGAAACCATATGGCCAAAAAATTTAGGTAAAAATTAATGAATAACAAGAGAATTTGAGTTATAAGCACGTGATACTTTTCTTTTTCATCCAATATGGAACTAAATTTCGAGTATCATGATTTGATTCTCACCAGTTGACCTATGAACCAGCCCCTTAACCCATTGGAAAAATAGCGTTAGAATTTTGATCCTTTTTATCCAAACCCAAAATAATTAAGAGCTAAAATGATCTGAAATTTTTTAGACTAGATTAGATTGGTTCGCGAATGACCCAGAACGACCTAAAAATGTAATTTGCAAGCAAATACATAAACTTTAATTATAATTCATAATTAGTTATTTAGATATAAGGATAAGATATATTTTTAATTTTATTTGATTTAAATTTTAATATTTTATAAAATAATATTATTTTATTTTATGAGTTATCAATTAGATTGTTTATGAGGTTATTGATTTAATATTTTATATTCTTTGATATATATTATAATTGATACTAACGAGACTCGGTAAATAATAGGTTAAGTTGAATGTTGTTAAGAACTGACATTAACAGTTTTAAATGTTCTTGAGGAGGAGATGAAAAAGTAGAATGACACGATTTATCCTTAAGGAGAAGAAAAAGAATATATGTAGTCGACCCCAAATAAATTAGAATTAAAGCTTTATTATTTTATTGTTGGAATTAAGCATATTTTTAATATTTGCTCATTTTATTTATAATCTTATTAATAATTTAATATAATACTTTTTAATTTTAAAAGTATACTTTTATGGACTATTACTTAAATATTTATTTAATATTTTATAAGTTCTAAATATTATTTCTATTAGTATCTAATCATGCTAAATTTTATGTCCAATTGGTCAATCATTTAAAGTAACAAATGGATTTAAAAATTGAATTAATATTAATAAATTACTTAAAAATAAGAAAAAATTATGTACTGAGTTCTTAAAAAAAAGAAGAAGCAAATCTAGAATGTCTCATGAGTTGATCCTAATTCATTCATTTAGAGTTAGGATCTAACTTCAATAATTGAACCTTAAGCGACCCACCTGATCCAATTGCCACTTTTTCTGCTCACATTTGCAATACTTGAGAATGAAATACATTTTAAGCTTTCTGTGTCAATGATGCAGCCATCATTATTATTGCATTGAGGCTGGAGAGTGATGACTGCTTAGCACAAGAAACTTGGATAACATATTCTTTTATAATTAGGCTTGCTATTTGCGCAAGGTGTTTAAGTTCTCTCTGCATTGTCTAAATAATAGAAATATATGAAAAGAATGATATTAATTAACCATTTCCTATTAGACTTTATTATGAAATTTCTTTTGGTAATCGAGAACAAATCAAATTGAATAAAAGTTGCATTATTTCAATAATTTGGTCCCACAAAATTTTCCAACATAATCGAGCATAATCTTGTTCTGGATTCCATTAGGGTCTCTTTCCTAGGTCTCTAGTTTGTCTTTTAATCCCTCTCTACATAAAGTTTGATACGAGTAATTTCAGATTATGCTCGTTTCTTTGAATCCCAGCCATACAATTACGTACCTTCATCTTTTGATTATAATGCAATAATTTGAATAATTTCTTAGTTATTTCAATTGCATTATCTCAAAAGGAACCTTGAGGCTAGACACAGAGCGTGAGCATAATAAGACTAAGCTCGAGGAGAAAGCCTCAAAAGTCAAAACTAAAAGGCAAAATCTAAGATATCAAAGATATTGACAAATTTTATTATAAAAGAGACATCACTGGTTACCACCATCATGGATCTATTTATACAAGCTTTTGCTACAGAAAAGTTTCAAACATAAGTTTAAAAATAAGTTTTTGTTATAAATAAATTTCAAAGATAGGCTTGAATGATAAGTGAGACATAATTGTTCAGTTAGGGAACAGAACTCCTCAATTGTTCTGTTAGCAAACACAATCATATTTTGTTTTATGATTTGTAGTATTATAGTTATTTCTCTATTTTGCAAAGTATTCGTTTGTTATTGAAAGAAGATCAGATATAGATTCTTCTTTATCCATACTCCCATTGAAGATATTAATAATGGATTATAGAGAAAAAAAAACTTACGACAAGAAATGGTTTGCCTAAAATATTAGTCAATTATTTTGTGTATTCACATGATAAACGTTTAGATGCCTTTCGAGACTTCATTTCAAACAAAATAAAGGTACTTCATTTTTGAATAAAGGGCAGGGTTGGCAAAAAAAATTGTTGGAGATTTGGATGATTATACATCAAGTTCATCAAAAGAGATTGTAGTCATGATATACTCAGCAACGATGGAAGACCTGGCTATCAAACATTATTTTTGAGAGCTCCAAGAAATATGGAATGCCCATGATAAACGATGCAAGTAATGGCAAATGTGCAATCATGCTGATTATTTGCCTAGTCAATGCTAGAGTAAGAATGAAAAGAATAGGTGAAGAATGCTTGAAAAAGAGATCTATTGAAAAGCTTTTTTTTTTTTTTTGGTTACAGACGGATGATCACACTGTCCTAATACGAGTCATCCCAGTTATATCAGAATACAAAATTTGCTTAAGAAGAAGAGGACAGGAGTCACCCTAGTTCCATAACCAAAACCCCGCATGATGGGCCACATAGGTCGCCACCAAGTCCCGCGGAATTTGCTTCCCGATAGATATGCCGGATGTAGACTCTGTGAACATTTCGTAGAACAGATCAGATGTCAGGAGAAGAGGATTGATGGAAACTTGGGAGCAGCCATTCATCCGGAGCCACATTTAGAGAATCCCCTCAATAAAGAGGCTATGAGCATGAAGAGACCGTGCAGCGTATGAAATGCTAGCCCAAGCTGCATAAAGCTCAGCCATCGAGACAGAGAAGTCGATGGTGCCAAACCTGCCCGCCAACAGCATAGCTCCATCAATCCCATGAATAATAAAGGCATACCTAGCTAATCTTTTCCGAATACTTTCACCAAATTTAATTCTGGCAAATGAAAAAGTTTGAATGTAGGTCATTACAAATTAAGACATCAAAATTTTCAAACATAACTTTTTATAATTTAGAATCTTGATGGATTTGAAGGCATTTTGTTCTTGGCATGCACGCGCACCGCGCATTAATTACTAAGTGCGGTGCCGTACGATATGCACTGCATCCAATGCATAAAGACTTTTTCTTGCTTCGATTTTCAGTGGGCCTAACGGGCTTCCCAGACCATGAAGAGGCCTATCTATGCTGGCTTTTTCTTTTTTTAAGCATAAATGTTGACTGGGGCTTAATTTTCTCAAAATTACATGGCATATGGGCACGGACCTGTTGGCCTTCTGGGGATGTCCTCGGGTCATATTAGATATGAGCTGGAGCACGCCGACCCGCTCGCAAGCCCCACCGGTAACTGGGCCACGTTTAGTCAGTGCCATGTCACTTGGTATTCCACAAAATCTAATTACATGCGAGCATGAGAATGCTTAGTGTAAATTTATTTATTTAGACTTGGAATGCACCACTCGCAGGCCAAATCCAGAATCTCCAGTCGCCATGCTGACAGAGTACTCCGATTGAAACAGGCCAAATTTATTTAATTCCTATTGTGCAAGGATTGAGAAGTGCGTTATAAATTGCTAAATTGTTATTGGGCTCGCCAGTTGGATTGTTTATCATATACTCGTAGTCATGGTTGATTAACGGATTATTTGATCACGAGGAAAGCCGGAATTAATGTGTCGCATGAGTTACAGTAATATAATAATTTTTGGATGGTTTGGCAAGTTTTGAACTATTTCCCCATTGACTCAAGCTATCATTCAATTCATGAAAGCATCATGAACGATTGCACCATCTTTCAGTAATTCCGAGAACATCGACACTGGTTATGTATGAGTCGTCCGGAATATGAGGTGAGAAGCGAAAATCGCTAGGATCTGCCCCAATAAATCCCATGCATGGATTGCATAAATTTTCATTACGTGCTTCATATAGTATGATGATTTGTCTTGCTCATTAATGATTCTTTCACACACTTTTAGATAAATGTGTTTAATAAAGCGACAATTTTCTATAGCTTGGAATCCTTCTTTCTCTTATTTTTTTTTTTTTTGAAAAAAATCTTTAGACAGTAGAGCGTCCAGCAGAGTCAGCTGCCAAGGTGGCAGAGGAGACCGTCGATGAGGCGAAAGAGAAGATGAAGAGGACTGTCCCTTCGCCTAAAGGAGACCGGGATGCAGAGCTTTGAATCCATTGCTCCATGTTTGTTGTTGAATGTGTGTGGATGAATTGGCTCTAACGGTTCTTTTCTTTCAAATATGTTATTATTCTTATTGTAGCTAGTTTTGTATCCGTAGTTTGAAGTCTTTGAAATGGTTGGATTCTACTTGCCTAGTATTTGGTGGCATTCAAGGGATATCACAAGACAACACCTGAATAACATGTCAAGCAAGATGCTCTTAGAATAGTCTCTTTGATTTCCAAATCATTTTCTGTTTTTTCTTTTCAAATTGCAGAATATTTCTTGGAATCGAAAGGAGAGATTAGCATCTGTTGACGCCAAGTCGCGTTTCTTTAACGTCGGAGAATAATAAGGTTGACAGCGACAGATCGCAACCGACACTGAGCATGTCAAAGATGTCTTGCCCCGCCAGTCACCTGCCAGGCACGGCGCTACAGATGATAGGTGGGTCTAGTCATGTCAGGCGTGCACCGTTACGGATTATGGCCACGCACTGTTGCAGTAAGTAGTGGGTCACATGGTTACCATAAATGGTTGATGGGCCATATGGATGTGTCAGACGGCTCGAGATGGTGGGACATGAGGTCCAAAGCTAGGGTGTCCCTCAGGCCCAAGGCCGAGGGAGTGTCGGGTCCAGAAAGACCTCGGGGACCGAAGGGCCCTCGGAGGCCGAGGTGGGGGGCTCCATCAGTTACTTTCTCTGTTAACCCTAACGACGTTGGATCAGCCACATCAACATCTTTATGCTCTAATTTTCCTTTATGCGACTTATGTTAATGACTCCAAAGAGCTCAGTAGCATCTAGAGGGCTAAAGAACCAAGTATTAAAGATCATGTTAACTTCTACTAAAACACCACTGAAAATAAGTTCTTGAGATCAAATATAGTCAAGAGAAATTCAGGAGAATTTTGATCGAACCTAAAGATTAGGTCAAGAAACCATCAAAAAGGCACCGAGGATTTCAAGAATTGGATAATATTTGACCGTTTAATCACTAAATCGACGGCCTTCGATGACGAATACATCCTTCCCGGTCCATCTTTCTCTTTGGAACTTAGATGACATGCAATTTGTTTTTTTTTTTTTTAATAATGACTTGTTAATTATCTCACCAATTAAAATTATCAAATAGGTTTATTGAATTATTAACTGTACTCTTGAGTTGTTACTTTATCAAGATTGAATGTCTTGGGAATATTTACACAAATAAAAAATGCATGCACAATAACATTCTTGGTCTGTCGACATGGGAGAAGAAGTTTGTAATAAGAGTGGGCATGCTCTTTTTTTATTTATTTATGTTTAGATTGAATATATTAAGAAGAGGGTAGAGGAGAGTTTTGTAACAAAGAATGCTATGCTTAAAGCAACGTTTATAGCCGTTTCACATATAAAAGAGTCCAAGGCGTTTGTATCATGATGGTAGAAATAGTGGATGATGGTAGAGACAGTAGATTAATTCTCATTACTAGTATTAGATTGTTATAATGTAAACTATTAAATTATTTTAGAAATTAATATTGTAAAATTAAAAAAATAAAGGAGAAGGCTGCCTGTTCACCCAAGAAAAAAAAGAATTTATGATGAGATATATAAATGACTAACTTGAGATCCCATGCACAGTTTTTTTTGAATAAAGGCTTCATAGTGATAGCAACTTGTTTTGTTGAGATGATATTTTACTCATCAATGTTAGATTTTCATAACTTAGATTATTAAATTTTTTATATATAATATCATGTAACATTGTTTATTTTTATTTTACAAATCAGTTGTTTGTGATAATGTTGATGCTGATAGATTTTATTTTTGAAAAATTAGGAATACTTATGTGACAAGTAATACATGTAATATATATATACATATAATAACATATAAAAAATATTATTTTTATCCATTAATATTTTCTAGTAATATAAAGCAATCATGAAAGCTAAAATAGCTAAATTTGAATTTTTATTAGTTTTAATTAAAATTTTAAAAAAGATAGCATTAGATGTTATTCGCGAAAGCTACTCAATGAGTCGAGATAATATATATATATATATATATATATATATATATATATATATATATATATATATGTTGGTTAGACATTGATCATATTTGAATACTAAGGTAGTGTTTGATATGGGGGATAAGGAAGGATATCCCATGGATATCCCTCCTTATTCCCAAATGCTATAACTAGAAAGGATAGATCTGAAAAAATTTAACCAGACCATGGGTTATCCCCTGAACTTATTCCCTAGGGAACCCAGGAACAACTAAAGTTATCCCTTGATGGCAGACTTGTAATTTAAAAAAAGCTTATTCCCTCAGCTATCCCTTTGATAAATGCTATCCCGTACATTTATCCAAGGATAGCTTTTGGACTATCAAACACTACCTAAGTGAGTAACTGAAGATAAATAGATTTAATTATTAATAACTATTCTTAAATCACAAAAGCTAAATTTGAATTTTCATAGTTAATGAGATAAGTTGTAGAAAAATGGAAAAATGAAAAGAAAGAAGACAAAATTTTAATGATAAATTTTATTTCATCCTTCCAATGAAACAAATTTAATTAGGTCAAGTGGATTTTAAAGGCATTGATCTAATATCTAATAATTGGAAGGTATAGAACTAATTAAACTGATAAGTTATCTTTAACTAGAAGATAACTAGCGACTAAACAAAGAAAAAAAAAGTATGAAACACGTGAGGTTATCACTGTTGTTGAAAGTTTTACTTAAACCACTTGAAATATAGTATCCAGGATACCTAAAAGCCACAATTCTTATCCTTCATTGGGGATGGTTGATAAAGAGATGAACAAAATCTTAATTTGACTCAACTAAGATGGAATGTTAGAAAAATGTGATAGATATTGATTGGTACTATAGGGCTCTAGAAATAGAATAATTAAATATAATAGATTATACAAGATTAACCTTTTCTTTCAAGCCAATAGTTTAGATATTTGATGATTCAAAATTATTTTAATATTGTAAATGGTTAAATGAAAAAATTTAGTTGATATATTAATATTGCCTTGGCTTATGTCTTATTACATTTCCATTAACATTGATGAAATTATAGACTCATATATTGGCATAATGGATAGATGAAGAAATTAAAGTTTTCAATATTGGTATAAATCCTAAAATCCATCAAAGTGGTTTCTTGAATGCATAGAAATATTGTAAGAAATTTAAAGAAAAAAATTATTAATTCCTCAATAAGATGGGATGGGCATGGCCTTTACATCATTATTTATATTGATAAATAAAATAAAGTAAAAATCCTAATATGTTATGTTTTCTAATAAAACATATAAATTACAATCAATTAAAATCACTAAAATTATGGTTGAGAGATTTCAAGAGCTCTACGTGATTCTAAAATCCATTCCAAAATTATAAATGGATTATTGGTAATCCAAGTTAAATAACAACGCATGCACCCCCTTGTTCTGCATTATGTATTAGCTGTATCACAATAGTTAATACTTAATATAAATACAAATTGATATTTTGATCAAAATAATAATTGTTTCTTTTATGATGCCAATTTCATACTAACATTATAAAAAGAAAATAAATACATCGTTAAAATAACCATATAAATATTTAAACAAATTACAAACCAACTCTTATAAATCTATTAAAACTATGTCGAAGTAAATCTTCAATAATTACACATGCATACATTATTAGCAATACATTAAAATTTAGTCAAAGAATCAAACGTCATTCTTTGCTCTTTAATATATTTTAAATATGCGAGGGCATGTTCAAGATGTCTTCTCTTTCTAATCATTATTCTTTATTTTTTTATGACAACTCTCTCTTAAAATGACTTTCATTTGAGTGTATTTAACTTATGATAATTTTACTATAGCATACTCAACAGCATATAACCTGGTGACAAAAACTTTTATGCATAAATAAATATCACATCAGGTATCTGATCAAAATTCTCTGCTAAAAATTATCATTAAATTTTAAAAAAATATATATCACCTTCTACTAGATTGCATTAGCATAGAAATTAGATATAAAAAAAAATTTATTACATCATTTTAATATAGCAAGTACGCATGCGAATTAATTGCACGTCTATGCTATCGCCCATCCGGTGTGCATTAAAATTATTAAATTTTAATATACGTAATGGTATGAGCACGGGTCAATTTATGCATTTGACGCGCATATATATATATATATATATATATATATATATATATATATTGAAGGAAATTTTTATTTGCATAGCTCAAATTGCTCAGTACATCCTTTTAATTTAAAAAAAAAAAATCAAACTACCATTAGTACCCTCGTCTCCTTCTTTCCTTCCTCTCGTTTTTGGCATGGGTGCCCGTCCCCTTTCTCCTCCTTTCTTTCTAGCACCGCCCTCCATTCCTTTTCCTTTCCCTGGCCCTCATCTCCTTTCCTTCCTTCTCGGTAGCCCCGTCTTCCCTCCCTCCTTCTTGGCATCACCTCCCACTCTTTTCCTTGGCCCCGTCTCCTTCTTCCGGCATCGTCTCCTTCCTTTTCTGGTACGATGCTAGGGAGGGGGGTGTCAAGGCCAGAGAGTGAGGAGGAGATTAGAGCGAGAAGGGATGAGAAGCGATGCTAGAAAGGGGAGGAGAGGAGACAGGAGCCGAGGGGGAGGGGGAGGGGGAGGGGTGGGGGTGGTACTAGGGAGAGGAGAGAAGAGGGAGGGTTGCTAGGGAGAGAAGGGAAGAAGATGGGGTCGAAGGGAGGGGGCGTAGGTGCCGAAAAAGGAAAGAAGAGTAAGGAAACAAGATTATTTAGGATACTTTAATTTTTTTAAAAAAATTTAAGAAAAAAAAAAGATATACTGAGCAATTTAAGCGGTGCAAATAGAAATTTGCTGAAGGACGGTATAATAAATGTTTTTGTTAAGTATAATTGTGACGGATCGTCTGGACAGTCCAGATCATCCGATGGCACAGCGACCGTCCAAAAGCGGCGCTCGAGGAAGGGAATCCTCTGGACTCGTGTGGAAGGATCTTTCCCTCCCTCCCCGGATATGTTAGCGTGGGCTCTCGAGGGAGGTGGGCCACGTAACTTAGACGTGGAAGACTATCGCCGAAGGCTGACGCCGAGACCGACGCCGAGGCCGACACCGAAGCCGAGACGGGCCGCGGCCAATACGGAGGTCGAGACGGGCCGAGTCTGTCGCCGAGACCAATGGTGGGCCGTGGCCGACGCGAGGGTCGAGACAGGCCGAGTCCATCGCCGAGACTAAGGTGGGCCGTGGCCGACACGAAGGTCGAGACGGGCCAAGTCCGTCGTCGAGACCAATGGTGGGCCGCGAACGATGCGGAGGTCGAGACGGGCCAGTCCGTCGCCGAGACTAAGGTGGGCCATGGTCGGTGCGGATGTCGAGACGAGCCGAGTCCGTGGCTGAGACTAAGGTGGGCCGCGGCCGACGCGGAGGTCAAGATGGGCCGTGGCTGATGCCAAAACCGGCACCGAGGCCTAGAGGGCCGCGACCGATACGGAAGTCAAGGTGGGCCGCGATGAGCCCAATCGTCAAGGGATTGGTTCGCGGGCTCTTTGATCCGATCGGCTATATCAGATGCCCCCCGTCCCTGAGCTGGTGTCACCATCTAAGTGAAAGGGGCGTCGATTCGTAGGTGGCTGATCCCCACACCATGTAGAAAGGCGTCCGCACACTTGTCCTCGATAAGACAGCTCCTTTAGGGTGATCGTATCGTGAGGCATCGTCATCTGTGCATCCTAACCGTTGGATTTGCCTCAAAGCCAGGGAGCAGTCTAGGATCCCCAAGATATCGGCGATCATCATTAAGCCGTCAAATCATTGGCATCGATACATTCTAATTGGTCGGGGGTGTTGGGGAGATTGTTGAGAAATTGTTGCCCCAATCTTATTGATTTTGATGATTACCAAAAGCCATGAGTATATTAAAAGATGCAATGAATTTATTTATCATAATCAATGAGTATGACTTTAAACAATTGGAAAGTAGCTTCAAGCTCCATGTTTAAGTTTTCAGAAAGAAATTTTTATACTTCATATTTCAATCAATGAGTTTTTGGAACATATCTTGAATTGATTCTTAATGTCAAATTTACTATATTCAAGTCAAAAATTGATTTAAAATTGATCTGGAACGAATTTCAAAGTCAATCAGAAAATTCTCTGATTTTTGATACGTTCGGAGCCGACTCTAGTGTTTCAGAGTCGACTCCACTCAGTATACAGAGATGCCTGATTTTCTTGAGTCGACCCCTATGATTTCAAGAGTCGACCCCCGATATTGTCGAGCCGACTCCATGACTGTGAGAGTCGACTCTGCTCAGACTCCAGAGAGTTATTTTTCTGAGCACTTCTCGAGTCGACCCCTTGCTTTTCATGAGTTGACCCCCGACTGTCAGGAGTCGACACCTTATTTTTGTTGAGTCGACCCCTTAACTTTTTGAATGTTTCTATTTTTGGCATCGTGTCTTCGAGCCGACTCGCCTAAAGTTGGAGCCGACTCCAACAAATCTGGGCGTGATTTTTTCTGAATGCCAACTCAGCGCCAACGGTAAGATTTTTCAATAACGGCTAGATTTCTTTATTTCTAACGACTATATTTTTGTAGAGTCTATAAATAGAGATGCCGTTTTTAAATCAAAAGAGATTTACAAAATCAAGAGAGAAAAAGAAAAATCTTTCAGAAAAAGAGGAAAAACAGAGCGTCATTTGAAAAAATACGAGATTCAAAAATAGAGTGAAAGAGAAGGAGTGAAATCAAAAGAGACTTCATCTGTGTTCAAGTTCATCAATCCAAGAAAGTTTTAGAAGAAAATCCAAGAGCCATTCAAGATCAAATCAAGAGATTTTCTACATTCAAAGAAAGGGAGAGAAAGCTCAAATCAACTCCAACATTCAATCCGTGAAGAATCTGAGCTGAGGCCCGATTCCACACTTCAAAGGAGTTGAGGAAAAGAAGAAAAGAAGAAAAGCCTGCACTCAAATCGGATCTAAACAGGCCCTTCTAAACCTTGTTTTATTTTGAAATATCTGCTCAAAAGGAGCTGTTTTGTATTAAACTTATATTTTATCTTGTGGTTTGCTAATTCAATCAGTGGATTGAATTAGTGGAGGTAGTTTACCTCGGCACAAGCTAAGGATAGCTTGTGTGTTGGGTTTTGTGCTGGTGAGCCCGTGTAAAACCGGCTGGGTTCGTTGTGATCCCGGGAAAACAACAAGTTTGGGTTGTAAGCTTATAAAACAACTCGACTGTAATCGAGGAGATTATAGTGTGGACCCAAGTGGAGCTTGGGAGTGGACGTAGGTGTTGGATACACCGAACTACTATAAAATCTTTGTGTTTACCGTGCTTATTTATCTCTCTCTCTTGCTATCGTGCTTTAACTTGAATTAAGTGTTTATATCCTCTCATCAATAGTTTAAATTGCTTTAAAAGGCCTAATTTTTTAAAGAACCCAATTCACCCCCCCCCCCTCTTGGGTTCCCATCTGGGCCAACAATTGGTATCAGAGCTTGTGCTCATTTATTTTTGATTGATCACACGATCAAGAGCAAAAGATCCAAATGGCAACACAAGCCAGCTCAAGTTTTGCTGAGGGCCATTCCACAAATAGACCACCCTTATTTAATGGTTCTAACTATTCATATTGGAAAGCAAGAATGAGGATATTCATTCAAGCTTCAGATTATGAACTGTGGAGTGTCATAATTAATGGACCTAATACACCCACACACTTAGTTGATGGTTCAATAGTTCCTAAGCCCGAAAGGGATTGGAATGAAAATGATAGGAAGATGGCTCAGCTTAATGCAAAAGCCATGAATGTTTTATATTGTTCTCTTGATGTAATTCCGCTAAAGAAATATGGGATAGATTAGAGGTTACCCATGAGGGAACCAACCAAGTTAAAGAATTTGTTGGCCCAGATGGCAACCCAAGAGGGGGGGGTGAATTGGGTTCTTAAAAATTTAACTTTTTGAAATGTTTTTTAAGATGTGCAATGAAGAAATTAAATAAACAATGCACAAACAGAAGAGAGATAGAGATAGAGACAATGAAGCACGGCAAACACAAAGATTTTATAGTGGTTCGGTGTATCCAACACCTACGTCCACTCCCAAGATCCACTTGGGTCCACACTATAATCTCCTCGATTACAGCCGAGTTGTTTTACAAGCTCACAACTCAAACTTGTTGTTTTCCGGGATCACAACGAACCCAGCTGGTTTTCGGGCTCACCAGCACAAAAACCCTAACCCAAGCTAATCTAGCTTGACCGAGGTAAAACTACCTCCACTAGTTCAATCCCCCAGATTGAACTAGGCACAAACAAAATAATATGTTTTTCAAATACAAAGCTCCTCAATGAGCAAATATTCAATTAAGAATAACAAGGTTTAGAAAAGCCTGATTTGAAGATTGGTTGGCTTTTGAGCTTTTCTTCTTTTCTTCTTTTCTTCTTCTCCTTGCTGGATTGAATCAAGCCTCAGCTCCGATTCTTCACAGTTGAAGCAGTTGAGAAGATTGAAAAGCAAGAAACGAATCTTTTCTCCAATTGGGAAATCCACCGACTTTGATTTGAATGCCTTGGATTCCTCTTGAGCTTTTTGGAGTGGAAGGATTTGAGCTAGAAGGTTTTCCTCTTGAGATTCAAGCTCTCGGATTTTTGAAATGGGATTTGATTTTCTCTCTTTTTTTTTCTTTTTCAATTCTTCCCTTTTTATAGATTTCTTTCAATCCATTTTTGGAAGAAAACTATCCGTTGGAGTGTACCTTCAAAATATATCCGTTAGAAATTAGGTAAAATAGAAATATTACCGTTAGAGCTGATCTGGCAATTTATTTTTCGTTCCAGTGGGTTGGAGTCGACTCTAACTTTTCTGGAGTCGGCTCTAGCTCGAAAAAACGTATTTCTGGAGTCGTCTCTGACTTTTCTGGGGTCGACAAGAAACTTTTCCGGAGTCGACTCTAACTTACCCGGAGTCGACTCTAGGTTGGGGCCAGAAAAATCGACTTTCTGCTCGTCTGTGAGAGTCGACTCTAACAGTCTCGGAGTCGACTCTAACGTCCGTGCCAGTTCGGAGTCGGCTCTGTGATTCTCGGAGTCGACTCTAATGTCTGCAATTCTTACCTAGACATTAGATTCGATCCAGAACACTATGTAACTCCTGATTTTGATCATTCAAAGTCTAATAATCTGAAACACTTAATCAAAATCATTAGAGCCTCAATAGTTATACTCAATAGTTTTGTTAATCATCAAAATCATCAATTGGGTCAACAATCTCCCCCTTTTTGATGATAACAAAAACTTTGAGTATATGCATTCAAAAATTCATTCAAACTAAAGATTATTCATTTTAAACTTAAACATTTTAAATGAAGGATTTGATGCCAATATTCAAAGTAACTTTTAAAATTGTGCATGAGTTCAATATAATCCATCAATTA
This sequence comes from Calamus simplicifolius, assembly GCA_900491605.1. Taxonomy (NCBI): domain Eukaryota; kingdom Viridiplantae; phylum Streptophyta; class Magnoliopsida; order Arecales; family Arecaceae; genus Calamus; species Calamus simplicifolius. The sequence continues at coordinate 1,180,090 of UESW01004074.1, forward strand.
TGAATATTTAACTTAATGTGCATAGCAATCTTTTTGTTAAGCTCCCCCTGCATTGAATAGCTCCCCCTATATATAAGCATCAAATTTTAACTGATTAACATTTCAAGTCATTTTGCATAAGCAATTATTTCTCCCCCTTTCTTTCTTTCTTTATGCATATACAACCATATTAAAATTTTCAAGTCTTTTATTCAATTGCATATTTTCACAAATATTCAACATAATCTCTCCCCCTTTTTTGTTATCAGCAATAAGGAGAGTATTAGATAAAGAAAGCATTAAAAAAATTTGTAGATCAATAAAGCATAGGATCCAAGCAATCAATATTTGAAAATGTGAAATTGCATTTCATAAGCAAGAACCATTACATTAGTTGATTCATTACATTTCAAAATGAAATACATTAGATATTCAAAAACTTCCTAAGTACAAACTATCAAAATCAAAATCAAGGTCAGATATGTTTGAATACAATTTTCTTCAAATGACCTATGATTTCCATTACATCATCTTTTGTGATTTCTTAAAGTTTTCAAGGCAAGCTTCATTTGAGAGACTGCAAGGTCAATGTCCTTCTTCAATTGACCCGTTGCATGAACATAAGTCCTGACCCATCAGCAATCCTTCCATCCTTTCAAGATTTTATGAAGATCAGCCCCAAAGGATTCAACTGAATTGCTTAAGGAAAGGAGATCATGTCCAGTCTCGAATTAAATTCTTCCTTCAACTGATTAAAGTCTTCTTTTAATTGAATTTCTTGAGATCTCTGACTTCATACTCAAAGTAAACCTCTTAACTGATCAATTTGTTCATCAGAGAATCTCCCAGAATTTGTTATAGGCTGATGTGGAGGTGAGGGAATAGTACTAGGTCCGGCCTCTGAAGGTCCAGCTGAAGAAGGTCCCGCAATAGATGGATCAGGGACAGATGGTCCTCTTCTACTCTGGTTTCTTCTGCTCTATCTCTTTCTGCTTTCCTCTCTTCCTCCTTTTATCCAAACACCATTCAATTTCTTGAAGCCCATCCGATGAATAGTAGAAACTATAGTAATCAGTGTGCTCAGTTTTCTTAAAGGTTCATTCTCCATAATTAGCACACCTTGGCTTCTAAAGATAATGTCAGAATCATACCATATGGCAGTGTTGATCTCTTCTTTGTAGCTGCCTCTGCCATATATCCAATCATCATGCCAGCTAAATTGACTGGCCTTCCAGTAAATACAATCCATCAACAGAATGTCTCGCTCCGAGACATACTCAAATCTACCAATTTTTGGAAATAAATTCTTCCACAATATTGTGTAGTAATCTGAGTTCCAGATTAATTGATTAGCAAAATTTCTTCAAACTCAGTCACTCTCTCCCTAACATCCTTGACAATGCTCCACTTCTATCACATGTGATATTCCATTAATCCGAATTGTGGGCATTTCCAATAAGTTTCCAAGAATTCAAGGTTATTGTCACTCTTGTTCCTCTTACTACTTAACCACCTTCTCCTCTAGCTTAAATTGTAAAATTCTCTTACTAAGGCTGGATAAGTGGGAACATCAAGAGAACAATTTTATCCCATCCCATTTCCTTCAAATTTCTTCCAATAGAGAAACCCTCGACTCAAAGAAATCAAAATCACCTTTCTCCCAGTGGTAATGGTCTTACCGGCTAATATCTACCTGGGTGAAGATGGTGAAGGAGGTGAATCCTCTTGAGTGGCCGAAGAGGAAGAAGGCGAGGGTTGCCTCCGAACGTGCGTCTTTCGTGGAACGGATGCTCCACCACGAATCCTCCTCTTAGGTGCCATTGAAGATTGGAAGTTAATCAAGGGTTTTGAGAGATTGGGGAAGTTGGAAAGGCTTTGGAGCTTTTTGGTTAGGTTTTGGAGACGAATGAAATGATTGGGGGTCGACTCCGCCTTTTTATTTTTGACCTAGTCCTTAGAGTCGACTCCCGAAAAGTGGGTGTCGGCTCCGAACCAGAAAACTGTCAGCGCTCGAACTAGAGTCGGCTCCACAAAAGCCAGTCGGCTCTAATCAGACAGAACATCAAAAACTCAGGTGTCGACTCCACAAACTGTCAGAGTCGACTCTAACAGTTTCAGAGAAAAAAATTAAGTTTCAAGGATTTGAAACTATTCAAATTAATCATCAAATTTAGATAATGTTCCTTAGCAATTGGGGAAACAATGAATCAAGATCTAGATAATTTCCTTATTGAAATATCAAGATTTTTCAAGAAATTATGAAATCTAGATAGATTCCTTAAGAGTTTCAGAAATCATTCCAAAGGATCACAAACTCCTAATTCTCCTCTAAGATAACAAAATCTCTCTTCACTTAAGGGTTTTGTAAATATATCAGCTAATTGTTCTTCAGTATTAACATATCAAGACAAATTTCATTATTAGCTACATGTTCTCTTATAAAGTGATATCTAATTTCAATGTGTTTGTTCTTGAATGTTGAATTGGATTTTTAGTTAGATTTATTGCACTTGTATTATCACATCTTAATAGGTGTTTTATCAAGTGTTATGCCATAATCTTCAAGTTGTCTCTTAATCCAAAGGATTTGAGCACAGCAACTTCCAGCTGCAACATATTCTGCTTCAGCAGTAGATAATGCAACCGAATTTTGCTTTTTGCTAAACCAAGAGATTAAGTTACTTCCTAAAAATTGGCATGCACCACTTGTGCTTTTTCTATCTAATTTACATCCAGCATAATCAGAATCAGAATATGCAATCAATTTAATGTTGAGTCTCTAGAATACCATAAACCTACATTTTTAGTTCCACTTAAATATCTTAAATTCTTTTAACAGCAATTAAGTGTGATTCTTTAGGTTCAGATTGAAATCTAGCACATAAACAAACAGCAAACATAATATCTGGTCTACTTGCTGTTAAGTAAAGAAGAGATCCGATCATACCTCGATAATATTTTGATCTACTTCTTACCATCTTCATCTTTGTCCAGCTTGCATGAAGGACTCATTGGTGTTCCAAGGGGTTTGATTGATTCCATACCAAACTTCTTGAGAATTTCTTTGTGTACTTTGTTTGGTTGATGAAAATTCCCTCTTTGCTTTGTTTGATTTGAAGTCCAAGGAAGAAGTTGAGTTCTCCCATCATGCTCATTTCAAATTCTCCCTGCATTAACTTAGCAAATTCTTGACATAAAGATTGTTAGTAGCACCAAATACAATATCATCAACATATATTTGTACTACTAATAAATCTTTATCTTTTCTTTTCAAAAAATGTTTTATCAACATTTCCTCTTGTAAAATCATTTTCAATTAAAAATTTACTTAATCTATCATACCAAGCTCTAGGTGCTTGTTTCAAACCATATAGTGCTTTGTGTAATTTAAAAACATGATTTGAAAATTCATGATCTTCAAAACCAGGTGGTTGTTCAACAAAACTTCTTCATTTATAAATCCATTTAAAAATGCACTTTTAACATCCATTTGAAATAAATTGATATTCATATGACATGCAAATGCAAGTAATAATCTAATGGCTTCTAATCTAGCTACAGGTGCAAAAGTTTCATCAAAATCAATTCCTTCTTCTTGATTATATCCTTTTGCAACTAATCTAGCTTTGTTTCTAATTACTATGCCATTTTCATCTAATTTATTTCTAAATACCCATTTTGATCCTATAACAGAATGATCTTTAGGTCTATCTACTAAGTCCAACATTATTTCTAGTAAATTGATTTAATTCTTCTTGCATAGCTAACATCCAATTATTATCTTTTTCAGCTTCTTCAATAGTTTTAGGTTCAATTTGAGATACAAATGCAAGATGATTATTGATATTTCTCATTGATGATCTAGTTCTTACTCCTTGAGATGGATCACCTATAATTAATTCCTTGGATGACCATAGGCATATCTCCAATCTCTAGGTAGATCTATATCATTATGATTTGCATCAACAACATCAACACTAGGAGAATCATTATCTTTAGCTTCTTGTTCATGATCTGAAGATACATCTATATTAATTTTTCAATATCTCTTTTAGAATGTTTGTATCTTCCTCATCATCAATCTTTTCAGAACTTGATGCTAAAGATTCATCAAAAATTACATGAATAGATTCTTCTACAATTAAGTTTCTCTTGTTAAATACTCTATAGCTTTACTAGATGTTGAATATCCTAAGAAAATGCCTTCATCAGATTTTGCATCAAATTTTCCTAAGTTATCTTTACCATTATTATGAATGAAACATTTACAACCAAATGCATGAAAATAACTTATGTTTGGTTTTCTATTATTCCATAGTTCATAAGGTGTTTCTTAATGATTGGCCTAATTAGGGCTCTATTAAGATGTAACATGCCGTGTTTATAGCTTCCGCCCAAAAGTATTTTGGTAGTTTGCTTTCACATAGCATGGTACGGGCCATGTCTTCTAAGTTCTATTTTTCCTTTCAACTACTCCATTTTGTTGGGGTTCTAGGTGCAGAAAAATTATGATGAATGCCATTTTCATTGCAAAAGTTTTCAAATAAGTGATTTTCAAATTCAGTGCCATGATCACTTCTTAGAGACACTATGGTGTGTTTTTCTCATTTGTGACTTTCTTGAAGAATTTCAGAATATGAGAAAGTCTCATCTTTGTGAGCTAAAAACATTACCCAAGTGTATCTAGAATAATCATCTACAATCACAAGACCATATTTCTTTCCTCCTAGACTTGTGGTTCTAGTAGGTCCAAAAAGGTCCATGTGAAGTAGTCAAGTGGCCTAGAAGTGAAACAATATTTTTAGATTTGAAAGAATTCTAGTTTGTTTTCCAAATTGACATGCATCACAATTTTGTTATTTTCAAAATCTAGTTTGGAAGTCCTTTTACTAAATCCATTCTAATTAATTTTGAAATAAGGTGTGTGCTTGCATGACCTAATCTACGATGCCACAACCAACCAATCTCATTCATATTAGCATTATTAGCAACTAAGCAATGATTACTAGTAGACAAATTGTCTAAATCAATCAAGTATACATTGCCATTTCTATTTCCAATAAAAACAATGCTATTATCAATGGGATTAGAAACAGTGCATATAGAAGATTCAAATGATACTTTAAAACCTTTATCACATAATTGGCTAATACTAATTAATTATGTTTAAACCATCAACATATAAGACATTTTCAATATATGTGGAGGAGTTATTTGAATTTACCAAACCCATGATTTGGCCTTTGCCATTATCACCAAATGTAACAACTCCTCCTCTTTTGCTTCAAGGGTGATGAATTGATCTTTGTCACCCGTCATGTGTCTTGAGCAGCCACTATCAAGATACCACTTTCGCTTTGATCTTTTGGCCGCAAGACACTCCTGCAAATAATTAAACTTTATGTTTAGGTACCCAAGCTTTCTTGGGTCCTTCATGGTTAGTAGCATAAAAATTGTTCCTTTGGAACCCATATTTTCTTTCCTTTATTTTAATTTTTCATTATTACTTAGTTTTGCATTCAAAAGATTTATGTCCTTTTTGTTACATTTAAAACATGTAATATTACTTTGGTTCTTTTACAAAAATATTTTTCAAATTTTTGTTTTCTAAGTGTGTTATATCCTAAACCAGCTTTATCAAAAACTGCTTTTTGACTATAAAATATATTAAGTTTTTGAGCTTAAGTAAATTTATCAACAATGTTTTATATTTTTAACTTCTTTCTTTAGTTTATCATTTTCATTGAAATTGATTCTTTTCTTTGATTTTCATTTCAGATTTCATTCTTTTTTATTAAGATTTTTCTTTTTCTTTAAGATTGTTTTTTTTCAAAGATTTGTATTTCTTTTTCAAAACTTGAAATCATCAACAAGTTCATTAAAGCTTCAAACAATTCATCAAAAGCAAATTCATCATCGGGGTTTCGGAACTTACCTCTTCATTGTCGTCCGCCATAAGCAAACATTTGCAACTTCTTTTTGTTCTTCTTCTTCGGAAGAAGATTTCACTATCACTCCAAGTTGCCATAGGCCTTTTTCTTTTTCTTGTAGGCTTCTTAAGTGGACAATCATATCTAAAGTGCCCCGGTTTTTACATTCATAGCAACAAGGGCTCTTTCTCTTTGTCCTTGTCCTTTTCCTTTTTCTTATCCTTTTCTCTCTTCCATTTTTGCTCCAAATTTCTTCTTGTGGAAGGGTTCTTCTTTCATGAATTTTTGAATTTCCTTGCAAGAGAGCTGTCTCATCATCATCATCATCTTCATCATCGCTGCTGCTTCTTCTTTTTGCAGCTTTGAGGGCTATGGTTTTCTTCTTTCTTGACTCATCCTCTTGACATGTTGCTTCATTGAAGCTCATGGGTCATTAGGATCCAAGAAGCTCCTCAAGGGTAGGTGTTGAGGTCCTTTGGCTTCTTGGATTGCTGTCACTTTGGCTTCCCAAGTCCTTGGAAGTGACCTAAGAATTTTGCGAACAAGTTCAGAGTTAGTATATATTTTACCAAGACTTTTCAAACCATTTACAATATCAGTGAATCTAGTGTACATGCATGCTATGGTTTCAGTTTGTTCCATGCTAAATAATTCATATTTATGAACAAAATATTTATCTTTGATTCTTTACTTGATTGTACCCTCATGGGTAACCTCTAATCTATCCCAAATTCTTTTGCGGAATTACATGTAGAGATTCGATTAAATTCATTAGCATCTAAGGAACAATATAAAACATTCATGGCTTTAGCATTGAATTGTGCCATTTTCCTATCATTATCATTCCAATCCCTTTCGGGCTTAGGAACAATAGTGCCATCAACTAATGTGTGTGGGTGTACTAGGTCCATTATTATAACACCCCACAATTCATAATCAGAAGCTTGAATGAATATCCTCATTCTAGCTTTCCAATATGAATAGTTGGAACCATTAAATAAGGAGGTCTATTCGTAGAATGACCTTCAGCAAATGATCCAACTTGCTGCCATTTGGATCTTTAGCTCTTGATCGTGTGATCAAATTCTAAATGAGCACTTGCTCTGATACCAATTGTTGGCCCAGATGGCAACCCAAGAGGGGGGGTGAATTGGGTTCTTTAAAAATTTAAACTTTTTAAATGTTTTAAAAAATTAACTTAAGATGTGCAAGTGAGAGAAATTAAATAAACAATGCACAAACAGAAATATAAGAGAGATAGAGATGAGACAAATGAGCACGGCAAACACAAAGATTTTATAGTGGTTCGGTGTATCCAACACCTACGTCCACTCCCAAGATCCACTTGGGTCCACACTATAATCTCCTCGATTACAGCGAGTTGTTTTACAAGCTCACAACTCAAACTTGTTGTTTTCCCGGGATCACAACGAACCCAGCTGGTTTTCGGGCTCACCAGCACAAAAACCCTAACCCAAGCTAACCAAGCTTGACCGAGGTAAAACTACCTCCACTAGTTCAATCCCCCAGATTGAACTAGGCACAAACAAAATAAGTATTGTTTTTGAAATACAAAGCTCCTCAATGAGCAAATATTCAAATTAAGAATAACAAGGTTTAGAAAAGCCTGATTTGAAGTTGGTTGGCTTTTAAGCTTTTCTTCTTTTCTTCTTTTCTTCTTCTCTTGCTGGATTGAATCAAGCCTCAGCTCCGATTCTTCACAGTTGAAGCAGTTGAGAAGATTAAAAAGCAAGAAACGAATCTCCTTTCTCCAAGTTGGAAAATCCACCAAGACTTTGATTTGAATGCTTTGGATTCCTCTTGAGCTTTTTGGAGTGGAGTGGATTTGAGCTAGAAGGTTTTCCTCTTAATTTCAAGCTCTCGGATTTTTGAAATGGGATTTTTCTATCTCAGATTTTTTCTCTTTTTTTCGTTCCCTTTTTTTGTTTTTCGTTTCTCTCTTTTCGAATAAGAGTCTTCCCTTTTTATAGATTTCTTTCAATCCATTTTTGGAAGAAAACTATCCGTTGGAGTGTACCTTGTATCAAAATATATCCGTTAGAAATAAGGTAAAATAGAAATATTACCGTTAGAGCTGATCTGGCAACTTGATTTTTTGTTCCAGGTGGGTTGGAGTTGACTCTAACTTTTCTGGAGTCGGCTCTAGCTCGAGGCATCTCAAAATAATATTTCTGGAGTCATCTCTGACTTTTCTGGGGTCGACAAGAAACTTTTTCGGAGTCGACTCTAACTTACCCGGAGTCGACTCTAGGTTGGGGCCAGAAAAATCGACTTTCTGCTTCGTCTGTGAGAGTCGACTCTAACATTCTCGGAGTCGACTCTAACGTCCATGCCAGTTCCGGAGTCGGCTCTGTGATTCTCGGAGTCGACTCTAATGTCTGCAATTCTTACCTAGACATTAGATTCGATCCAGAACACTATGTAACTCCTGATTTTGATCATTCAACAGTCTAATAATCTGAAACACTAAATCAAAATCATTAGAGCCTCCAATAGTTATACTCAAGTAGTTTTGTTAATCATCAAAATCATCAATTGGGTCAACAGAATCTAAGATTAACATACTTGTACATAAATATGAATTGTTTAGCATGAAACAATCTGAAACCATAACATGCATGTATACTAGATTTACTGATATTGTTAATGGTTTGAAGAGTCTTGGAAAAATCTACACTAATGCTGATTTGGTTCGCAAAATTCTTAGGTCACTACCAAGATCATGGGAAGCCAAAATGACAGCCATTCAAGAAGCCAAAGATCTAAACACTTTACCTTTGGAAGAGCTTCTTGGATCCCTTATGACCCATGAATTGACAATGAAGCAACATGTGGAGGAGGATAGCAAAAGGAAGAAGACAATTGCCCTCAAGGCTGCAGAAAGTTGAAGAAAGCAGCAGCGATGATGAGGATGATGATGAAGACACAGCTCTTCTAGCAAGAAAATTTAAGAAATTTATGAGGAGAAAGAAACCCTTCCACAAAAAGAAATTTGGAAATAAGATGGAAGGAGAAAAGGAAAAAGATAAGGACAAGGACAAAGAGAAAGACCCCTTGATCTGTTATGAATGTAAGAAACCGGGGCATTATAGATATGATTGTCCACAATTGAAAAAGACTTTCAAGAAAAAGAAGAAAGCGTATGTTGCAACTTGGAGCGACAGTGATGAATCTTCTTCGAAGAAGAAGAACAAAAAGAAGTTGCCAACATTTGCTTTATGGCAACGACGACGACGAGGTAAGTTCTGAAAACCCTTGTGATGATTTTGCTTTTGATGAATTATTTGAAGCCTTCAATGAACTTGTAGATGATTTAAAATTTTAAAAAAGAAATATAAATCTCTGAAAACTGAAAACATAAATTTAATTAAAGAGAAAAATGAAGTGATGCTTGCAATTAAAGATTTAAAAGGTAAAAAGGAATGTTTCTTAAAGAAAAGGATGATTTTACTCATGAAATTAATATACTAAAATCTGAAAACAAAATCTAATAAAAGACTTGAAAAAGCAAATACAACTCTATCTTTGGGAAATGAACAGCATATTGTAGAAAATAAATTTCTAAAGAAAGAAGTTAAAAAATACAAAGATATTGTTGATAAATTCACTTAAGTTCTACTAAACTAAACATGATTTTAGAAAGTCAAAAAGCAGTTTTTGATAAGGCTGGATTAGGATATAATACATTAGAAAACAAAAATCTTTGAAAAACATTTTTGTACGTGCTAGCCAAAGTAACATCACTTGTTTTAAATGCAATTTAAAAGGGCATAAATCATTTGAATGTAATTTACAAAAACCAAATAAGAATTTAAATTTTAAAGGGAAGAAAATATGGGTTCCAAAAGGAACAATTTTGTTGCTACTAACCATGAAGGACCCAAGAAAGCTTGGGTACCTAAACATAAAGTTTGATTTATTGCAGGAATGTCTTGTGGCCAAAAGATCAAAGAGAAAGTGGTATCTTGATAGTGGCTGCTCAAGACATATGACGGGTGACAAAGAAGAATTCATCACCCTTGAAGAAAAGAAAGGAGGAGTTGTTACGTTTGGTGATAATGGTAAAGGTCAAATTATGGGCCTTGGTAAAATTCAATAACTCCATCCACATTTATTGATAATGTACTTTATGTTGATGGTTTGAAGCATAACTTAATTAGTATAAGCCAATTATGTGATAAAGGTTTTAAAGTATCATTTGAAACTCTTCTGCACTGTTCTAATTCCCATTGATAATAGCATTGTATTTACTGGTTATAGACATGGCAATGTTTACTTGGTTGATTTAGACAAATTATCTACTAGTAATCATTGCTTAATTGCTGATAATGCTAATATGAATGAAATTGGTGGTTATGGCATCGTAGATTAGGTCATGCAAGCACACACCTAATTTCAAAATAATTAAAATGGATTTAGTTAAAGGACTTCCTAAACTAGATTTTGAAAATAACAAAATATGTGATGCATGTCAATTTGGAAAACAAACTAGAAGTTCTTTCAAATCTAAAAATGTTGTTTCAACTTCTAGGCCATTAGAACTACTTCACATGGACCTTTTTGGACCAACTAGAACCACAAGTCTAGGAGGAAAGAAATATGGTCTTGTGATTGTAGATGATTACTCTAGATACACTTGGGTATTGTTTTTAGCTCACAAAGATGAGACTTTCTCGATATTCCTGAAATTCTTCAAGAAAGTCACAAATGAGAAAAACACTACCATAGTGTCTCTAAGAAGTGATCATGGAACTGAATTTGAAAATCATTTATTTGAAAATTTTTGTGCTGAAAATGGCATTAATCATAATTTTTCAGCACCTAGGACCCCACAACAAAATGGAGTAGTTGAAAGAAAAAATAGGACTTTAGAAGACATGGCCCGTACCATGCTATGTGAAAGCAACCTACCAAAGTACTTTTGGGCGGAAGCTATAAACACGGCATGTTACATTCTTAAATAGAGCCCTAATAAGACCAATCTTAAGAAAACACCTTATGAACTATGGAATAATAGAAAACCAATATAGTATTTTCATGCATTTGGTTGTAAATTTTCATTCATAATAATGGTAAAATAATTTAGGAAAATTTGATGCTAAATCTGATGAAGGAATATTCTTAGGATATTCAACAACTAGTAAAGCCTATAGAGTATTTAACAAGAAAACTTTAGTTGTTGAAGAATCCATTCATGTAGTTTTTGATGAATCTTTAGCATCGTTCTGAAAAGATTGATGATGAGGAAGATACAAACATAATTAGAAAAGATCTTGAAAAATTAAATATTGATGTATCTTCAGATCATGAACAAGAAGCTAAAGATAATGATTCACCTAAGGATGATGATTGTAACAAATCATAATGATATAGATCTTCCTAGAGATTGGAGATATGCCTATAGTCATCCTAAGGAATTGATTATAGGTGATCCATCTCAAGGAATAAGAACTAGATCATCATGAGAAATATTAGTAATCATCTTGCATTTGTATCACAAATTGAACCTAAAACTATTGAAGAAGCTGAAAAAGATAATAATTGGATGTTAGCTATGCAAGAAGAATTAAATCAATTTACTAGAAATAATGTTGGACTTAGTAGAAAGACCTAAAGATCATTCTGTTATAGGATCAAAATGGGTATTTAGAAATAAACTAGATGAAAATGGCATAGTAATTAGAAACAAAGCTAGATTAGTTGCAAAAGGATATAATCAAGAAGAAGGTATTGATTTTGATGAAACCTTTGCACCTGTAGCTAGATTAGAAGCCATTAGACTATTACTTGCATTTGCATGTCATATGAATTTCAACTTATTTCAAATGGATGTAAAAAGTGCTTTTTAAATGGATTTATAAATGAAGAAGTTATGTAGAACAACCACCAGGTTTTGAAGATCATGAATTTTCAAATCACGTTTTTAAATTGCACAAAGCATTATATGGTTTAAAACAAGCACCTAGAGCTTGGTATGATAGATTAAGTAAATTCTTAATTGAAAATGATTTTATAAGAGGAAATGTTGATAAAACATTATTTTTGAAAAGAAAAGTAAAGATTTATTAGTAGTACAAATATATGTTGATGATATTATTTTTGGTGCTACTAACAATTTCTATGTCAAGAATTTGCTAAGTTGATGCAGGGTGAGTTTGAAATGAGCATGATGGGAGAACTCAACTTCTTCCTTGGACTCCAAATCAAACAAAGCAAAGAAGGGAATTTTCATCAACCAAACCAAATACACAAGGAACTACTCAAAAAGTTTGGTATGGAGTCAATCAAACCCCTTGGAACTCCAATGAGTCCTTCATGCAAGTTGGACAAAGATGAAGAAGGTAAGAAAGTTGATCAAAAGTATTATCGAGGTATAATCGGATCTCTTCTTTACTTAACAGCTAGTAGACCAGATATAATGTTTGCTGTTTGTCTATGTGCTAGATTTCAATCTGAACCTAAAGAATCTCACTTAATTGCTGTTAAAAGAATACTTAAGATACTAAATGGAACAAAAAATGTAGGTTTATGGTATTCTAGAGACTCAACATTAAACTTAATTGCATATTCTCTGATTATGCTGGATGTAATAGAAAAAGCACAAGTGGTGCATGCCAATTCTTAGGAAGTAACTTAATCTCATGGTTTAGCAAAAAGCAAAATTCAGTTGCATTATCAACTACTGAAGCTGAATATGTTGCAGCTGGAAGTTGCTGTGCTCAAATCCTATGGATTAAGCGACAACTTGAAGACTATGGTATCACTTGAAAACACCTATAAAATGTGATAACACAAGTGCAATTAATCTAACTAAAAATCCAATTCAACATTCAAGAACAAAACACATAGAAATTAGATATCATTTTATAAGAGAACATGTAACTAATAGAAATTGTCTTGATTATGTTAATACTGAAGAACAATTAGCTGATATATTTACAAAACCCTTGAGTGAAGAAAGATTTGTTATCTTAGAGGAGAGTTAGGGATTTGTGATCCATTAGAATGATTTTGAAACCCTAAGGAAAAATTATCTAGAACTCTTTCTTTAATTTTTAAGGAAATCTTATCTAGAATTCATATCTAATTGATCTATTAAAATTCAATGATTTTTTATCAATTTTTATGATCAATCCGGACACATTTCAGATTCTCTGAAACTTATGTTTTTACTCTGAAATGGTCTCGGAGCCGACTCGGTCAGTATCGGAGTCGACTCCATGTTTCTGTGAAACTCTGGAGCCGACCCCTCTCTGTGCGAGTCGACTCCACTTCGGGACTGTGACTACCCGGAGTCGACACACTTTGCGGGAGCCGACTCGAAGTGGTCCCAAATCGATTTATTAGGGCAGAGTCGACTCCTCGTTCATTTCAATCTTCTCAAATCTTCAAAATCTCTCTCCAAAATTTTTCCAACCTCCAAATCCTTAAAACCCTTGATTAACCTTTCCACTAAATCAATGGCACCTAAAAGTGGTTCTAGCCTTGGAGCGGCCGGGATGAAAAGGAAGAAGCGTGAAGAAGACGTGAGGCGTCCCGCTCGCGAGCCATCTCCGAGCATGGATTCCACCTCTTCCTCTTCAATCCGAGTGCTTCTCCTGCTGCGGCCACATCTCAGGTAGACCCCTAGCCGATAGAGTATTACAACCGGGAGAAAGGTTGATTTTGAACTATTTGAGGCAGAGGTTTTCGTAGGAAGACAGTTAATTGAAATGGGATGGGAGAAAATTGTTCTTAGATTGCCCAACCTACCCAGCCTTGGTTAAAGAATTTTATAAAAATTGTCAAGAGGAGATAATGGATTGGTCAGCTGTTAGAGGAAATAGGATAAATGTGACAGTGGATTTACTCTCAAGACTTTTGAATCTTCCAGTGTCTGGTCCTTCTACATTTTCACCTGATGATAGGAGCCCGGCTTTATCAAGATTGTTAAATAAAGAAATTTTGGTTTTGAAGAAGTTAGCTAATCAACTTCCCTTGGAATTAAGATTCTCCATAACATTGCAGTAGGATTCTATTCCCTAAGACTGGGAGGTTTGATTATGTCTCTGAGAGAGACATTTTTGTTATGGATGCTGTAGTGACTGGAAGCCTATCAATCTTCCGAGTATGATAATTTGGTACATGCTGACTGGGAGCAAAAGAAATCAAGTCTACCCTATGGCATGATTTAACTAAGATTTTTCAAAGCCAAGGGATAATGATTTCCGATAATGAGCCAATGAGAAATTTGAGACACACTGATTACTATAGCTTGGCTACTATTCATAGGATGGGATTTGTGAAGAAAATGGTAGATGGGAAAGGAAAGGGTTGGAAGATAGAGCCCCGATGTTGAGGCACCTGGACCTTCTGTTAGACATTCATCACCTGTGCCTCCTAGTTCTTCTATTCCAGTTCCGGCCCCTTCTCCTGCTCCAATGTTTGATCAGCCATCTTCTTCATCAGTTGGTTTTTCAGACTTCAGTTAGAGCAACTCAAAGTCTTCTTGATGCTCAGAAGATAGAATGAAGACTGAGTTTGACAATAAATTTATGAATCTTAAAGAAACTCTTATTCATTAGATGATCGGATTACCAAGATTGAATCAACTCTTAGCTCTCTACTGATCTTTAAGTGGTGATTTAAAGAATATTTTTGAAGAACTTAAAGACATTTGTGGAGATGGTGAGACTTATGCAAAGTGCAATGCCGAGCTTCAAGACAAATTTTAACTGCTTGTACTTTTGTTGATGAAAGACTGAAAGATTATGTCAAGCTTCAAACTGATGGAATGAAGAACATTGTAGATCATTTAACAAGAATTGTAAGGACACATTTTTGATGTAATGGATGTTTAGTCTTTGCAATGTAATGAAATTTATATTATGTTTTACATTTTGATATAATGATGTAATGAAAGTCAGTTTGAATATTCAATGAAGTTTGAGTTTGATCTTCTCTTATTTATCAATGAATCTCAATGTTAAAGCATATCTTAAATCTGAATTGATGTGTTTGATACTTCTCTACCTTTTTGTTGATAACAAAAAAGGGGAAGAGTTTTATACATTATATGCATGTCATATATGCATATAATAAATAATTGAATTAATAATTAAACATTAACATACAGCAATTTTGCAATTTAGATGAAAATTGAATTTGACATTAAATGTGTATGAGTTTAAATTGAATGAATGGGATAATTATTTGAGTTTCATAGGGGGAGCTACCTCATTCAGGGGGAGCCTAACTATGAAAATAAAATAAATTAAATTTTAATTAATCATGCATATACTCAATGTTTTTGTCATCATCAAAAAGGGGGATTGTTGGGGAGATTGTTGAGAAATTGTTGCCCCAATCTTATTGATTTTGATGATTACCAAAAGCCATGAGTATATTAAAAGATGCAATGAATTTATTTATCATAATCAATGAGTATGACTTTAAACAATTGGAAAGTAGCTTCAAGCTCCATGTTTAAGTTTTTAAAAGAAATTTTTATACTTCATATTTCAATCAATGAGTTTTTGAACATATCTTGAATTGATTCTTAATGTCAAATTTATATATTCAAGTCAAAAATTGATCTGGAATGAATTTCAAAGTCAATCAAAAAATTCTCTGATTTTTGATACGTTCCGGAGCCGACTCTAGAGTTTCAGAGTCGACTCCACTCAGTATACAGAGATGTTTGATTTTCTCGAGTCGACCCCTGTGATTTCAAGAGTCGACCCCTATTGTCGAGCCGACTCCATGACTGTGAGAGTCGACTTTGCTCAGACTCCAGAGAGTTATTTTTCTGAGCACTTCTCGAGTCGACCCCTTGCTTTTCATGAGTCGACCCCCGACTGTCAGGAGTCGACACCTTATTTTTGTTGAGTCGACCCCTTAACTTTCTGAATGTTTCTATTTTTGGCATCGATCTTCGAGCCGACTCGCCTAAAGTTGGAGCCGACTCCAACAAATCTGGGCGTGATTTTTTCTGAATGCCAACTCAGCACCAACGGTAAGATTTTTCAATAACGGCTAGATTTCTTTGTTTCTAACGACTATATTTTTGCAGAGTCTATAAATAGAGAGGCCGTTTTCAAATCAAAAGAGATATACAAAATCAAGAGAGAAAAAGAAAAATCTTTCAGAAAAAGAGAAAAAACAGAGCGTCATTTGAAAAAATCGAGATTCAAAAATAGAGTGAAAGAGAAGGAGTGAAATCAAAGGAGACTTCATCTGTGTTCAAGTTCATCAATCCAAGAAAGTTTTAGAAGAAAATCAAGAGCCATTCAAGATCAAATCAAGAGATTTTCTACATTCAAAGAAAGGGAGAAAAGCTCAAATCAACTCCAACATTCAATCCGTGAAGAATCTGAGCTGAGGCCCGATTCCACACTTCAAAGGAGTTGAGGAAAAGAAGAAAAGAAGAAAAGCCTGCACTTAAATCATCTAAACAGGCTTTTCTAAACCTTGTTTTATTTTGAAATATCTGCTCAAAAGGAGCTGTTTTGTATTAAACTCATATTTATCTTGTGGTTTGCTAATTCAATCAGTGGATTGAATTAGTGGAGGTAGTTTACCTCGGCACAAGCTAAGGATAGCTTGTGTTTGGGTTTTGTGCTGGTGAGCCCGTGTAAAACCGGCTGGGTTCGTTGTGATCCCGGGAAAATAACAAGTTTGAGTTGTGAGCTTGTAAAACAACTCGACTGTAATCGAGGAGATTATAGTGTGGACCCAAGTGGAGCTTGGGAGTGGACGTAGGTGTTGGATACACCGAACCACTATAAAATCTTTGTGTTTGCCGTGCTTATTTATCTCTCTCTTGCTATCGTGCTTTAACTTGAATTAAGTGTTTATATCCTCTCATCAATAGTTTAAATTGCTTTAAAAGGCTAATTTTTTAAAGAACCCAATTCACCCCCCCCCTCTTGGGTTGCCATCTGGGCCAACAGGGGGTCCCATCTATCGCGCGCCTGGAGCGTCGCCACAGAGTCCTCCTTAATGGATAGCATCTGCGTGGCAGGCGCATCGGGCGGGACGATTTTGAAGACGCCGATAAAAGTTTTATAAGCGAGGACATGCCCTAGCTTCGATTTCACCTACTGCACAGAGCCTCTTCTTCTTCCAGCTTGAGAGCTCCTCCAACTCCTTCTTCTTCCTTTGTCCAGGTTAGTTCCCCATGCCTTCACAGTCATCTACTTCTAGTTCGTCCTCTCGGTCCTCCACAAACCAGATCTCTCCGACCCATAGGGCCATGGCCAAGGAACCGGCTGTTAGGAGTCCGTCGGCAGCTGTAACCCCACCTCCTAGGGTAGCTCCATCTTCCAGGGCGAGCAGTGGTTCCCCTGAGGGGACCGCCTCCACTGTTACTCCCGCTGACCTTGTGACCTTTAGGGCAGTCTATAAAATACCCAAAGAGGTGCGACTATCGCACCAGGCCCTAACGACAGGGTGACCTCTCCCCCTCGGGGGATAGCCCTTTATGAGGAATTCTTTAAGGCCGGTCTTCATCTTCCTCTTCACCCTTTCATCATCAATCTCCTCGATAGATATGAGTTGGTCCCGGCTCAACTAGTCCCCAACTCAATCAGGGCCATTTGCGCCTTCTTAGTGTTGACTCAACTTCAGGGCCTCCGAGTAATGTTTCCCTCTTCCATAGCCTTTACACCATCCGGGCTCAATCTGGCTGGTGGTTATTTGCCCCCCGACCGGGTAGAGCCCTTAGGTTAGGTCTCCCTTCATCCATAAAGGGATGGAAAGCTCGATTCTTCTTTGCCGATGTGGACGGGGTAAGAAGGGAATGGGGCACTCCTAATACTGAGCTAACAAGAACATCTCGGTAGTTCTGAGAGATCAATAAGCTTTCAATCTTCTCATGGCGACCGAAATCCCATCATATCGAGAGCTATTGTCGGAGGACAACCTCCGGCACGCCGGCATCGCTCCTGATGACGGTGAGGGCTTCTCCGAAGATAGCATTTTCTCTTTGCTCCCATTTCTCTTTTTTCTTTTTCCTTTTTTTTTATAATATCGGCTCTTATGCAGCCATGAAGATCACCATCCCGGCCGGGGCTTTCCACAAGGTAGCTGTCAAGAAGAGGAAAGGGCCGAATGATGGGGCTGAGGGGTTGAGGAAGAGGCCTCGGTCCCGATCGCCGCCAGCATCCCGAAATGTCCCCAAGTTTCTTACTCCATGACCTCCTCACCGCCATCCCCTATGCAATTACCGCCAATGCCCCCACAACAGTCTCCTACTCCACTGCCGCCGCAGCGATCTCCCACACCGCTGCAACCACCGGAGCCAGTCGGTCTGACTGCGGGCACATCGCCCGAGGAGTCGAGGGCCCACATCATCCAACCGGCTGAACACCTTGATCCGCCGACCACTGGGTCGGCCTCAAGGGAAGCACCTTAGGCCAGCAGAGAGGCATCGGTCGATAGGAGGCAAAAGGCCGTTGTGGGCTACGAGGCCCGCAGTGCTGCATCCGAGCCCACCGGAGATAAGATAGGACCGGTCTCCTCGCGGCCATCTCTCATGAACCACCCCCATCTCGCCGGTAAGCTATTGTCGGCGGCATCTATGCTTGCTATTCTGGAGGAGATCATGCAGACCAACTCTCGAATCCTCTTCAAAGATGGCCAGACAGCCATGCTCCGGGTAAGCAACCATTTACATTCTAATCCTATTTGTTTTCCATGGGTTTACTTCGGGTAGCTGACATCAGTCTGGATGTGCATATGGTAAATATCTTCAATCACACTCAAGCCCTTGTTGCCAGCGGGGAGCATCGGCTTGATCGCTACCATTGGGAAGCTTTCGAGTACCGGGACCGGGTTACGAAAGCTGAAGATGCTCTCAAGCTGACTCAGGCTGGGGAGGCTGAGAGGCTCGAAATAGTTTGATCTCAAGCGTGGGCTGAGGTGACTGCGGCGCAGCATCAGATGCGCAAGGTCCTCGAGCGTGCTCTTACGGCCGAGGGGAAATTGATGGCCGCCGAGGCGGAATTGGTCGACACCAAGGCCCAGCTCGAAGCGGCGAAATCTGAGCTGAGGTCTTCCAGGAGAAGATCGAAATCGCCGAGGAAGTGGCCCACCTGGCTGACATCAAAACTGTCGAGGCCGCGGAGGCAGTGAAAGCCGCCGATAAGAGGGCAGCCGAGGCCGAAGCGGCGGCTCGGGCTGCTGTGGAGAAAGTGGCTGAGGTGGCAGGGAAAGCCGTGAAAACTACCAGAACTCTCAAGCCTTCGCCGATGAGGTGGCCGAGGCAGGGAAGAAATCCATGGAGAACTACCGGAATTCCCCGATCTTCATCGAAGAGGTGGCCGAAGCGGGAGCCGACGCCTACCTTCAGGGTTTCTATTGCTGCCGAGACAAGGCAGTGAAGGTCTTTGGCGTCGAAGGCCTTAAAGACTTAGAACCCAAAGAAGGAGACCTCGAGGGTGAAGATGTCCACCAGGGTTCCGCTTCGGCTGATGATACCACCCCCCTAGCCGACACCGCTCCAGCAAAGAACTGAAGCCCTGCCTGCGGTCTTGGATCTCCCTTTTTTTTTTGCAATGTATTCAAGTCCGACCATGGTCGGCATTTTGTAAAAGTTTAGCTAATCAATGAAAAGAGAACATCCTTTGACATTTGTGTTAGAATTGTCGATCCCCCTCCTCTTCTTTTTCTCTTTTCACGCTATCGATGCTTAGCTTCCCAAGCTACTAGCCCATCGCGGTCTATTAGCATCTGTAGGAATTGCACGGATTCACACCAGCCCGGCCAGAATGAGGCCACTTATAGCCTAAGTAGGGATGTTCTGGGATCGGTATGCGTTGATCCTTGACCATCGACATCAGGATGCTGACGAGCTAAACAGCCTTGTGATTCCGATCTTTTGGCATTGTTTTGTTGAGAGACCCTATGATGTAGCCTTGCTAGCATGTTTCACGCGTTGTTCCGTCGATAGGCATTTGGAGCGACACCATGGGGGTGATCCGATACCGTGCCAGGGACCCTCTTGGCCCCTAAGGGCGGCGACCTGGGGGTGTCACAACCGGGCCCAGGGTATTTCCCACCCCAAGGAGTGATCTGAGGGTGCTGTGACCAGGCTCAGGGTGTAATACCGGAACTTGGATTCTGTGCAGGCGTAGGAGTCGGGCTTTGGTGCCGACACGGGAGTCGAGCTTTTGTGCCGACACGGGAGTCGGGCTTTTGTGCCATCGCGGGAGTCGGGCTTTTGGTGCCGACGCGGGAGTCGGGCTTTGGTGCCGACACGGGAGTCGGGCTTATGTACCGATGCGGGAGTCGGGCTTTTGGTGCCGACGCGGGAGTCGGGCTTATGTGCCGACACGGGAGTCGGGCTTTTGTGCCGACACGAGAGTTGGGCTTTTGGTGTCGTCGCGGGAGTCGGGCTTTGGTGCTGTCGCGGGAGACGGGCTTTTGTGCCGACGCGGAAGTCGGGCATTTGGTGCCGACGCGGGAGTCGGGCTTTGTGCTGACATGGGAGTCGGGCTTTGGTGCCGACACGGGAGTCGGGCTTTTGTGCCGACATGAGAGTCGGGCTTTTGTGACATGATCGTAGGACAAAGAGGTAATGCGAAATGATGCATAAGAAGTGCATTTTCATTTAAATAATTTGAAGGAGTGGAGTATCCGAACCTACAACCATTCATTTGAGCACGTCATTGGTAGTACCGGCGAAGGTTGTCAGAATTCCAAGTTTGTGGGAGCGGCCTCCCGCTGAGTTCCTCGAGTCGGTAAGCTCCTCGGTGGAGGGCCTCCGCAACCCGGTAGGGCCCTCCCAATTAGGTGATAATTTTTCTCCCTCCGTTGGCCTCGAAATCTCAGCCTTCGGACCAAGTCCCCGGGACGGAACGTCCGGGGTCTAACGTGAGCGTTGTAATACCTTGCCGTCCTTTGTCGATAAGTAGCCATCTTGATCCGTACTCGGTCGCACGTCTCCTTGATGAGATCCAAATTGGCCCTCAGTTGGGCCGAGTTGTCTTCTTCATTGTAGGCTTCCACTCGAGGACTGGGACCCCGATTTCCACTGGAATGATGGCCTCGGATCCGAAAACCAGACTGAAAAGGGTTTCGCCAGTGGGATTTCTCGAGGTCGTATATAGTCCCACAGGACCTGGGGAAGTTCTTCCACCCATCTTCCTTTAAAGTCATCGAGCCGTGTCCGAAGCCCTTGTAGAATAGTACGATTAATTACTTCAGCCGCTCCATTGGTCTGTGGGTGTCCGATAGAGGTGAATCTCTGATTGATTCCTAATTCGCTACAAAATTCTCTGAAGGGGGTGTTATCGAACTGTCGCCGTTGTCTGTGATGAGAGTGTTGGAAGTCCAAAACGGCAGATTATGGACTTCCAAAAGAAGGCTCTCACTCTTACTTCGGTTATTTTGGCTAGAGCTTCGGCCTCCACCCATTTGGTGAAGTGGTCAATAGCGACTAGCAAAAACCTCCATTGACCGGAGGCAGGAGGAAATGGTCCCAAATGTCCATCCCCCATTGGGCGAAGGGCCATGGAGCAGAGATGGGATTCAAGTGAGAAGTGGGCTGCCGCTGATGTTGGCATGACGTTGGCAGCTATCACATTTCCACACCAATTCGGCCGCATCTTCCCGCATGGTGAGCCAATAATAGCCTTACGAAGGGCTTTATATGCCAGGGCTCTGCCCCCCAGGTGGTTTCCGCATGCGCCTTCATGAATTTCGTGGAGGATGTAATCGGCCTCAGCGGAACCGACACACTTGAGAAGGGGATACGAGAAGGACCTTCGATACAGGCGTCCATCCATTATTAGGAATTTGGAAGCTCGCCACTTGAGGAGTTTGGCCTTGGAAGGGTCATCGGGGAGGACACCATCAGTGAGATATTGGACATAGGTGTCCATCCAAGAAGGCCTCTGTTCAACTAGCAGGGCCTCCTCCGCGCCTCGATGCTTGGGACTGGCAAATGCTCCACGTAAGTCCTCCCCAAGGTTTCATCGGCCGAGGTGGCAAGCGGGATAACGTCAGCCCGAGCATTCTCTTCCCGGGGAACATAGCTGACACAGAAACGAGCAAAGGGAGGGACTCCGACTGGACCTTGTCCAAGTATCGGGACATGATAGGATCCCGAGCTCATTCTCCCCCGCGATTTGCCCCGAGATGAGTTGGGAGTCGGTATATGCTCTGAGACGCTCCACTTTAAGTTCTCTGGCGAGCCTCATCCTGGCCAATAAGGCTTCATACTCGGCTTGATTGTTCGTGGCGGGAAAGAGGAAACGAGGGCATACTCAATCGTTACACTGTCGGGACCGGCGAGAATGATCCCGGCACCGCTCCCTTGAGAGTTTGATGCCCCATCCACATGAAGGATCCAATCCTTCCTCATCCGTGATCGACGCTTCCAGGGGTTTCGTCGGAGCCTCCCTGACCTGCTCATCGGTCCAGGTGCACTCAACCAGGAAATCTGCCAAAACTTGGGACTTCATACTCGACCTTGGTTCGAAGGTCAGTCGAATTCTCCCAACTTGAGCGCCCACTTTGCCAGTCGACCGGAGGTATCAGGGCGGGATAAGATTGCCCTCAGGGGCTGGTCCATCAGCACTATGATTGAGTGGGCTTAGAAATAAGGCCTGAGACGTTGAGCTGCCACTATTAGCGCAAAAATAATTTTTTTGGTTTTGGTGTACCTGGTCTCCGCGTCATGGAGCACTTTACTGGTGTAATATACCGGCTTCTGCGATCCTTCAGTGTCCATCCGGATGAGGACAGAACTGACGGCCTCCTGAGAAGCAGCCAGGTACAAAAAGAGGTTCTCTCCCTCCACCGGTTTCGACAGTAGCGGCGGTGTCGATAGGAAATTCTTCAGCTCTCAAAGGCCTTTTGGCAATCATTCGTCCATTCGAAGGTGTTGACTTTTCGCAAGGCTTTGAAGAAGGAGGCTCCGCTCAGCCGATCTAGATAGGAAACGACTCAGAGCTGCTAGCCTTCAGGTCAGGCGCTGAATTTCCTTTTTATTACCAGCGGCCTCATATCTAGGATAGCTTGGATCTTGTCCGGGTTCGCCTCTATTCCTCGTTGCCTTACCATGAATCCTAGGAATTTGCCCGCTGCGACTCCGAAGACACATTTCCGGGGATTCAGCCTCATTGGAACCGACGAAGATTGCTGAAGGTCTCCATCAGGTCAGATAGGTGGTCATCAGCTCGGATGCTTTTGGTCAGCATATCGTCTACATATACTTCCATATTGCGCCCGATTTGGCCTTCGAAGACCTTATTCATCAATCTTTGATATGTAGCCCTGGCGTTTTTCAACCCGAAGGGCATGACTTTATAGCAGTAGATCCCCTTTTCGGTCACGAAGGAGGTGGCTTCTTCATCTGAGGGCTCCATTCTGATTTGGTTGTACCCCGAGAATGCATCCATGAAGCTGAGAGTCTTGACGGAGGTGGCGTCCACTAACTGATCGATCCTGGAGCGGGAAGCTGTCTTTGGGGCAGGCTTTGTTGAGATCAGTGAAATCGACACACATCCTCCAGCTTCCATTGGCTTTCCGTACCATCACTATGTTGGCCAACCAATCAGGATAATGGACCTCCCGAATGTGGCCGGTGATCAGTTTGCGGACCTCCTCGTCAATGGCTTTCTGGCGCTCGGGGGCGAAGCTTCTCTTCTTTTGATGGACCGCCCTACAATTAGATTGATGTTAAGTTTATGAGTAATTACTTGGCTGGTATACTTGGCATGTCGGTCGGTGTCCATGCAAAAATATCGGCGTTGGCTCAGAGGAAACAGAGGAGCCGACTCCTTTCCTCCTCAGGGAGAGAGGCCCGATCTGGACGGTTCTTCTCGGGTCCTCTCCTAAGGGAAAAGTCAACAGACATCCCGCCGGTTCCCCCCTCTTCTCGGCCTCTCTCGGGTCTGTCAATTTAGAAGTTGGCGAGGGAACTGCCGACTGAAGGCTAGGGGTCATGTGGTAGCAGAGGGACACCAGGCTTCTTTCGCCCGCATTTCTCTGATCCCATGATGAGTGGGGAACCTGACCAACAACCTCTTTGTCGAGATAATGGCATCCAGCAGATTTAAACCTGGTTGGCCGAGATAGCATTATATGCAAGAGGAACTCTCACCACCAGGAACTTTGTGAAGATCGTGCTTGGTGGGGTGAAGTTCCAGCCGTGACGGGGAGAGTAATTTCTCCCTCAACTTTCACCGCATCTCCGGTGAAGCCAACGAGAGGCGTCGTCACTGGCCGAAGAGAATCCAAAAGCAAGTTCATACAAACAAATGCATCATACGTCAGAATATCGGCCGAGCTTCCACTATCAACTAATATTCTCTTTACAGGATGTTTAGAATCGTCATGGATACAACGACGCTTTCATCATTTGGATTATCTACCCCTCTAAATCTCTTTCAGAGAAAGGAATTACAATGTTATCTCGCTCACCCCCCGATGTCTTTTTGAGGTGCCCCCCGCTCCCCAGGAGATCATCGCCACAGTCTTCTCAGTCGGGGTGTTGTCAATATTGGCTTGCTGAGGGGTGGCGCCGAAGGGCCCGGTGCCACTGGATTTCCTCTCCGAACAAACTGACCGAGGTGCCCTTGCTGGATGAGCTCCTCTATGGCCTTCTTCAGCTGTCAGCAGTCTTCTGTCATGGCCATGATCTCGATGGAAACGGCAATACAGGTTTTTGTTGCGAGGAACTCCAGGCTTCAGGGGCGCGGGGCGCTTGAGATAGGGCTCACCCTGATTTCCATAAGAATGTGGGAAATCGGGGCTAACAGAGGGGTGTAACGCTCACCTACGGGGGCAAAAGTCCGTGGCCGATTGTCCGCCCGACGAGCGGCTCGGGCTTCTTGGTGTGAGCCCTCCAGACTCTGATCGAACTTGCTTTTTGCTGGGCCTTCATCAGTTTCCCGCCGAGAGGAGTCGGCCTCATCAGCGCGAATATATTTCTGAGCTCGACTCAGCAACTCTGCGTACGAGCTCGGGGGCTTCTTGTCTAATGAATACGCGAAGCGGGAAGGGCGGAGCCCACGCTTCAAGGCCAAGGTGGCCACCGAGTCGTCAAGATGGTAAACCTCCATCGCTGCCTCCTTGAAGCGGGCGACGAAGTCCCGAAGAGTCTCCCACTCTTCTGTCGGATGGCAAAGAGGTGTTGCCACCCAGGGATCCGTCGGCTTGCGTCGAAGTGGGCGAGAAAAGCTTTCTCCAACTGTCTGAATGAACTGATACTGCGAGGAGGTAGACGGGAATACCAAGCCCTCGCAGCCTTTCGTAGGGTGGCTGGGAAAGCGATGCATAGAAGAGCGTCCGATGCCCCCTGGACCTGCATGTGCACCTTATAATTTTCCAGGTGGTCTAGGGGATCGGTAGTGCCATCGTAAGGATCCAGCTAGGAAGGAGAAATCGGAAGGGAGGGTTCTTCCATGATCTGCCTTGTCAGTGGGGGGCGACTATCATACTTTGCATTTGACCGATCGGTCAGTCGTTGGCCGAGCTCCTCTAAGTGTCGGTAGCGCTCCTCCAGTCGCCTCTCTGCGCGGAGGTGAATCCTCTCGCCTGTGGACTCTTCTCCTAACGAGGTAGATAGGGGACGGGGGGACGGGCGGTGTCGACGGACCATACCCTTCCCGGGTCTTCCCCCGGGATCGCCGGGGAGAGGGACTGTCAGGGGATCTCCTTCTGGTGGGAACGTCCCGACGGCGGTGAGCCTTCCGTCGGGATTGTCCTCCGGGTGGATTGTTGGCTGGGCTGCGCCAACTTCTTCCAAGGAGTGGGGTGGCGGCAAGGTTGAGTGGCTGCCGACTGTTGTTGGAGTTCCCGAATCACCGCAGCAAGGGACCGCACCTCCTGAGCGAGGGCGGCGACCCTATCACCTTGGCATGGTGGTGAAGGATGAATTGGCGGGAGGGCCTCCGGCTGCTCGACCCTCCCTTGTTGCCCCCCAGCCTGGCTGGTGGAAGCTTCTTGAGCACGAGTTACCACCATCTCTTCTCGGGTAAGGAGGGAGTGAGAGCTTGGTCACTTTCTTCCCTACACGCCTTGCTACTCACGCCTCCCCCTTCCTGGCGCGCCAATCTGTTGCCGCCAGATCACTTTTAATGAGCGTCAGGTGGGAAAATCCTCGCGGACCTTTGAGGAACGGCGAGACCCCTTCCTCCGCTTAGGAACCTGCAAGAAAAGTCCAAACCGGTGACTCCGGCGGGGACCCTCGATGCCCAAGTTAGTGATTTGGGGAACAGGGGTGGCTATTTTTGAATGATTGGATAGAGCTTGACCCCTACCTTAAGGGCCGGGGGCCTTTTTTACCTGTTTGAGGATCCTCTTACCCTCCGTTCGTCGTGGTCAAGTCCCTTTCAAACGGTTGTTAATTTCTGATCTTCACGTGCCGCAAAGGATGGGTAATGGAACTGAACGTGGGGCCATACCCGTCGTTAGCGGCGCCAAGGGAAAGCACGTTCATTACGCACGTCGCCGGGCGCGTTCGTGGTAACATGATCTGCCGTTCTCAAGGGAGGTGGGCCACGTAGCTTGGACGTGGAAGACCGTCGTTGAAGGCCGACGCCGAGGCCGACACCGAAGCCGAGATGGGCTGCGGCCGACGCGGAGGTCGAGACGGGCCGAGTCCGTCACCGAGACCAATGGTGGGCGGTGGCCGACGCGAGGGTCGAGATGGGCCGAGTCCATCGCCGAGACCAATGGTGGGCCGCGGCCGACGCGGAGGTCGAGACGGGCCAGTCCGTCGAGACCAATGGTGGGACGGCCGATGCGAAGGTCGAGACGGGCCAAGTCCGTCGCCGAGACTAAGTAGGCCGCGGTCGGTGTGGAGGTCGAGACGGGCCGAATCCATCTCCGAGACTAAGGTGGGCCGCGGTCGATGCGGAGGTCGAGACGGGCCATGGCTGATGCTGAAACTGGCACCGAGGCCTAGACGGGCCGCGACCGACATGGAAGTCGAGGTGGGCCGCGATGAGCCCAATCATCAAGGGATTGGCTCGCGGGCTCTTTGTAAGAAATTTAAAAAAAAATTTATTAATTCCTCAATAAAGATGGGCATGGCCTTTACATCATTATTTATATTGATAAATAAAATAAAGTAAAAATCCTAATATGTTATGTTTTCTAATAAAACATATCAATTACAATCAATTAAAATCACTAAAATTATGGTTGAGAGATTTCAAGAGCTCTACGTGATTCTAAATCCATTCCAAAATTATAAATGGATTATTGGTAATCCAAGTTAAATAACAACGCATGCACCCCCTTGTTGTGCATTATGTATTAGCTGTATCACAATAGTTAATACTTAATATAAATACAAATTGATATTTTGATCAAAACAATAATGTTTCTTTTATGATGCCAATTTCATACTAACATTATAAAAAGAAAATAAATACATCGTTAAAATAACCATATAAATATTAAACAAATTACAAACCAACTCTTATAAATCTATTAAAACTATGTCGAAGTAAATCGTTCAATAATTACACATGCATACATTATTAGCAATACATTAAAATTTAGTCAAAGAATCAAACGTCATTCTTTGCTCTTTAATATATTTTAAAAATGCGAGGGCATGTTCAAGATGTCTTCTCTTTCTAATCATTATTCTTTATTTTTTTATGACAACTCTCTGTTAAAATGACTTTCATTTGAGTGTATTTAACTTATGATAATTTTACTATAGCATACTCAACAGCATATA
>UESW01004074.1:1211493-1263190 GCA_900491605.1 Calamus simplicifolius
TTTAGGATAATTTAATTTTTTTAAAAAAAAATTAAGGAAAAAAAAGATACACGTACCACTTTGAACGGTGCAAATAGAAATTTTCTGAAGGACTGTATAATAAATGTTTTTGGAGTAGTTTTTTAAACCGTGCCAATAGGCACCGGTTTTAAAACAAAGGGATGGAAATAAATTTTTTTATCAAATGGTACTTCCACATCATCATTCCTGGCTCGGCCCCGTCAGTGGGGTTGGGTAGAAATCGCCACTTGGAGTGGCGATTTCAACTCAATGAAATCGCCACATGGTGTGGCCATTTCATTTGAGTTGAAATCCCTTCTCGAAGTGGCGATTTCTATCCCGAAATCGCTACTCCCAGTAACGACTTTCTCGGGACTTAATTTCCTATAGGAAATTAAACGCTACTGATCCCTCCCTTCGCATAATCTTCTAGCAAATCAAAAGAGGGGTTAGATGGTGGTTAATAATTCAGTATCAATCAGAATTATCTTGTTATATCTATTATCTTGTTAATCAAAATTAGAATTATCTTGTTATATCTATTATCTTGTTAATCAAAATTAGAATTATCTTGTTATATCTTATCTTGTTAATCAAAATTATCTTGTTATATCTAGTATCTTGTTAATTAGAATCTTGTTATATCTATTATCTTGTTATATCTATTATCTATAACAAGATAATAGATATAACAATCAGAATTATCTTGTTATATCTATTATCTTGATAATAGATATAACAAGATAATAGATAATAGAGGGTTAGGATCGCTAGGAGGCTCCAAGCGTTTAAGAAGGGATCATGATCGAAAGAAAATGTAGAAGAAGTGGCGCAACTGAACTGAAATCGCCACTTCAAGTGGCGATTTCACTTGTCGACAAGTAAAATCGCCACTTCAAATGGCGATTTCAATCTATTTGAAATCGTCACTTGAAGTGGTGATTTCTAGTCGTTCCGTCAGCAATCCTGTTGATGAAACCAAACCAAAGAATGATGATATGGAAGTAAAAATATTATTTAAAATATTTTTTTTACTTTACATTATTTGATAAAACCTTTTATTTTCGCCTTTTGTTTTAAAACCGATGCCTCTTTTGCATCGGTTAAAAAAACTACTCAATGTTTTGTTAAGTATAATTGTAACGGATCGTCTGGACGGTCCAGATCATCCGATGGCACAGCGACCGTCCAAAGGCGGCGCTCGAGGAAGGGAATCCTCTGGACTCGTGTGGAAGGATCTTTCCCTCCCTCCCCGGATATGTTAGCGTGGGCTGTTGCCTTGTTTTCCACTCCAAGATAAGAGCTTTATCACCGGGAGCCCCTGTTTCCCCTGCCCTTTTCCGCGAAACCCAAATCCATCGCAAACATGAGGTGATTTTTTTGTTTCTTGCTCCCTTTAGTTCCCGATCATTGAAACCCTAGTTTTCATTTTCTTAATAAAGATTTTTTTTTGGCTTTATTTTGCTACTTATTTATGATAAATGGTGCTGGTTTGATGGAAGCAATCCTATTATATTTTGATTCAATTTCGTTTCTGATATCTCTATCTATTCACAATTATGTTATCTCTCTGTTATGGGAACATATCGGCATGAAACAGAATATTAAAGAGAAGGAATTAGGCGGCCATTTCCATTTGGAGGAGATTTGCCTCTACTTCTTTCGCTGCAGCAAAGAAGACGATGTGATGGATAGATAGGAATTAGAGACTTATGGGAAGTCAATTTCTAGTGATTTGTTCGTTTAATCCAGATGTTGTGGAGAAAAGTTTTGAGATTTAGCGTCCAGTTTCTAGGCCTTTCTGTTTACTAGTTTCTATGGCCTGTGGAGACTGTTCGTTATTTAAGTTGTTTTGGGTTATATGTGTGTAAGCTCGCATAGGAGATGCGTGGTGGTGTAGAAATATAGGTATAGATCCATTTGGGACCTATTGATTGTGTACAATATTTTCAGGTGTCGATGTGTTCTTTTTGTGTTATTTTCTTAACATCTTTATCTTTCGATCGGTTATAAAAAATGGAACTCAAAAAGAAATCACTGCTATTGATCCTAAATTTCTAGTGGTATGCACTTAGCTTATGTATACCACCCAATTAATATTTTACTGTACGATCTGCTTATTGCCTGCTATGAACCCAAGCTTCATGAAGAAGGGTATTGTGCTATTCTTTGTGGTCAATAATTTTTGACTGGAAAACAGTGAACTTTTTTGTGGAAGGGTGTGTTCACATGCATGTTTTTTTTCTTTTGGTCATTTATTGATGTCTGTGAGCAGATCCTATGATTCTTTTGTCCTGATAACGCACACGCACAAGCACACAAATCTGGGGGGCAAGAATGTTATGTTTCTAGTGGAGTAAGATTTTAGAGCTGACACTCGCTCGATCTCTTTGGTTTACAGCCGACATCCAACTACAAAGTGGGCTCAAAGATCTGACAAGGTGTATATCACCATTGAACTACCAGATGCAAAGGATGTGAAACTAAACTTGCAACCAGAGGGTCGCTTTTATTTTTCTGCAACCAGTGGAGCAGAAAATATACCGTATGAGATTGACTTTGAATTATTGGACAAGGTCAACGTGGAGGTAGGTGCTTAAATAGGACAGGAATTCTTCTAATGGTCGCTTATCAATAACGAATGCGCTTGACTGGTGCTTATTAAAACGTTTCAGGAGAGCAAAGCTGCTGTTGGACTGAGGACCATATGCTACATGGTGAAGAAAGCTGAGAAGAAATGGTGGAGCAGGCTACTGAAGAAGGAGGGGCGGCCTCCAGTGTTTTTGAAGGTTGATTGGGACAAATGGATTGATGAAGATGATGAGAAGGAAAGTAGATGTGAGTCCTGTGCATGCTCTAGATTGTTGATTGTATGTTCTTTCTTCCATTTTATTTTTGTTCGCTACAATTGCTTTTAATTATTAAATGTCGTTCTCTATGCAGTTGGGGATATGGACTTCGGTGATATGGACTTCTCGGTATGTATTTATGGCCAAATCTGAAACTTGTCAATGCCTTCTCTTTTGCAGTTTCTCATCCTCTTTTTAACTGTGCAGAAGTTGGACATGGGTGGTGCTGATGATGAGCTTGAAGATGATGCAGCCGATGCTGATGACAAGGATGGAGGTTAGTCTTGTTTTCTTGCACCAAAATTCATTGCATATACCAGTTTATTGTTTAATAATAGCTTGATAGCCATACTTGGAAGACAAGGCGGAGAAGAAAAAAGGTACACACATTTAGTTGAGTGGTAGCTTGTATGACGTAGTACACTTGGTCTTGTGTTAGGCAAGTAGATAATCGAATGATTATATTTATTTCTAGGAAGTTCAAGTCTTTTGTTGCTGATAAGTGTTATGCCATTTTTCTTACCAGTACTTCAAAGGCATAAATATTTTCTGTTTTGAGCCACTTAAGTTTTGATTTAAGACTTCTTTGAGCATGCCTTTGCACTTAAAATGACAGTTTAAAATTGTTTTTATATTGTAAGTTGTTTGGAGGACAACATTGTTGTATTGTCTTTTTTTTTTTTTTTTTGTGGTGGATGGTAGTTGCTGTGGTAATTATTTGATTACCATTATTGATTGGTGAACTATGTTGTCACTAAAGCAGATGATGAAATGGAAGAGCCCAAGGCAGAACCCAGCAAGGTGGAGGAAAGCAAAGTGGAGGTAGCCCAAGCTGCAGCCACTAGTGAATCTGAGGCAAAAGAATGAGGCCTGTAATTTGTTGAGCCAGGTCTATGCATCATTTGGAAAATATCAGATTTTCTGTATCTTTTTTTTTTTTTTTTTTTTTTCCCTTTGCCTTCTTTTGAGATTTTAAAATGATTTTGTCTAAAGCAACATCAGACCTAACAAAGTAGTAGTAGTAGTAGTATATGGTAACAGTGCTTGTGTTGTGTGGCAGAATTATTAGTCATGAGTTGCTTGAACGGATGTCATGTTTTTGGTTTGATTTCTGCAGTGTAATTTGGTTCTGATCACTTGTTTTCCCAATGTTGGGGCTCTCCATGGTGGGGGTTGGGGTGATGCGCGGCTGGGTCTGTGGTCAAAGCTTCTGGCGAAGTATCCTTGAATCCGGAGTTTCAAAAAGCATTGTAGAAATTTCCCCTGCTCTTCAAACATCTAGAAAAGCCGTACCTTGTCAGGAACGTAGGATGGTGGGAAAATTGAGATATTGCTGGATGTCCATAAAGGAGGAATAAAATAAATTATATAAGCGAACAGATCTAGTTTGTGAGGAAAAATTTTGCATGGATGGGCGTGAGAGAAAATTCTTGGGCTTTATGTATCCGTATCTCCAGGAGAAAGATCAGGACGAAGGGAGATATTGGAAACAAGATCGAGGCATACCATTGTATAATGAAAATAACAGTAGAAATCGGAAAACAAGATCAACTACTCCTTCAAGGTATTGTTTGAATGTTTCGTAATTAAAATTTCATGGATAAACATCCAAGCAAGTAAAAGATTGATATGATGTTCATAGGGGACGGCTGACGGCATATTAATAACTACCTGTAAAAGTTATGTATATATATATATATATATATATCTGATATTTATGAATGCTCGCACATTACCTATTTAATAATATCATATATGGTTTTTAGAAGTACTTCGACAAAGATATGGTAGGGCATAAACTTTTATTAACTTCTTGACATCTACGTACCATAGAAAGACGAAAGTCTTGTTATATATATATATATAGTTAAGGATTTACTTAATTACAAGAAAATTCATGGGAAAATATTTTTCATAAAATAAATTATAAACTTTCTGAATCTATTATTTTAACAAAATAAATATATAGAAAACTAGATTTCTTAAGAAAAATAGGTGGTTTTTCGAACAAATCTTCCTGCCACCAAAACATACCCCACATGTCCGGATCTTACTCTCCAAAGTAGTGCCTTTTGTTTTGGAAAGCTAGCCGGGAGACCCAAAACATCTAATTCAATTTCTATACTACATGATCATTTAAAGATTTCTGCAACACCCTGGATATCTGAGGAGATTAAGAATTAGGATGCCACGTCCAGAAAGGTGAAATCTCAAAAAATTGCAATGATAAATGTTGTTCTTCTTATCAAGTACACAGAAGACTTCCAGCGCCAAAATTTCCAACTCAGAAGGTTTCAACTGTCTGATACAAACTCACCATCTGAAAATATAAATATTTTCACAAGGCAAACTAGAAGTCTAGTTTTATCATCCTCAAGATTGCAACCTAAAATTTCACATTGCTATGGCTGTTACTCCGAGTATCCAAATTTTCTTCAATACTAAAATTCTGATTAATTGGAAGCAAATGATTGCTGCGCCTTTCACCTTATGGATCAACTTTCAGGCAATCTAAGTTGTATGCCCTCAGGTGGTGGCCTCAATGTACAGACCATCTCTCTTGTCTTCCCAAAATAGACCTGTGAAAGCACAAGGTTATAAACTAGGAAGGGATTCAAACAAAGGTCTCAGGTGAAACATTAAACATTAATCTTATACACTGATCTAATGTCATGGCTGCAGGAGATGCTAATTCACAAACTATGCATGTAGGCAAAATACGTTCCATTAAATAGAAGCGAGTTGGCTCATTTGCTCATGGAAAACCATCAGCTGGATGAGACAGTTACCTGATCCAGTGAGTTCCTGAGCTTCCCCTCCATTTCTTCTATCATCTTTCCCATGTTACATAGGTGGCCCTCTTCACTGAAAGGTCCAAACTCATCTGTAAAATCATGCCAATGTTGATAAGGAAAGGTTTGAGCGAATACATGATTCAAAATTTTATAAGCCAAATGGTTGTTTACCAACTAAAACTAACAATAAACTGAAAAGAAGAATAAAACTTTTATGACCTAGCTGACTGTAACTTTACCAACTACTAGGGCATAGACCCAGCTAATTCCCAACAAGATTGGTACAAGTTGGGGTAACATGTATGTCAGCAAGACCCAAGATCTTATCCCTAACCTTTCAGAACTCAAAGCTTAGCTGGCTCAATTCAGGTATAGCAAAATTGGACCTGACCTAACCAAAATGGAGTTCAATAAAAAAAAAAAAGAAAGAAGGAAGAATTGGCCTAAAATTCAAGCAATCCTACTTGATGCAGCCAAAGGTAAGTGAGTCAGGCTTAGTTTGATCTTAAACATTGATGTAAGACAGTATGGCTGGCTTAGTCTGGATCTTAAACATTGACGTAAGGTGGTATGGCCAATGTCTCACCCTCAGCGTTTGCACATGAAGCAACGGCCTTTCTCTAATCACTGTAGCTACTATGTGGCTTTTACCAGGAAACATGCTACCAGGTGGATGAGCTGCTCATCAACTACATTCATTATGGTACAGGGATGTATCAAACCACTATGATGACAAACCATGCGCTACCAACTTGTAAAATTTAAGAACTTTAAAGCATTCAACCTTAGGGGTAACCTATCGGATTTTAGGAAATTATTTGCATGGGTCATGACCTGACATGTTTAATATACCAAAGTTTACAATTAAATGGTTCTTTCTGGGCAAAAGTCTGACGCATTATGGCACAGCCAAATATTAGAAGTTACAAATTAGAAACAGCAGGATTATAGTTAAGAAATTATCAAACCAATTACCTGTCTTCTGATTGATCCTGACAGATTGAAAGTTCCTGATGGTTTTTCTTCTGTGGTCAATGATAGCATGATGGTACTGGTTAAGCAGTAATGAGCATTTTCCTCTTCTTTTGGCCCAACCTATATGGGCAAATGAAGGTCCAATCATTACAAGTACCCAAACCAAATGAAATGCACCAAGCAACTTAAATCATTTCACAGGAGTTGTTCTTCCAACAAAATCATACTTCACCTCAATAACATGAATAGCATCCCATGAACCCTTCTGTAAATGTCCTCTTCTCCCATGCCCTGTTTTTGATCCATCTTCATTCCCAAAAAGAGTCGCATGTTAAAGCCAATGCTAATATTATTCTAACAGGGTGGAAAAGCTTTTAGAATAGAAGTCTTACCTTTCTTTATTAAGAAACATGCCACAAAGCCCTCGTTGTCGCCTTCCCACATGTACACTGATGAGACACCTCCTTCATAATACCTAACAGCGCAGTTTGATCAAAAGAAATTGCTATTACTTCCTCAGAAACAAGTCAACATTATAATTTCAGAGGCTGAATAGGGAAATAAGTTAACCAGATGATCGACAAATATCTCCTTGTATCCTTAAACAAAAGAAATCAGCTTATAAACGTAACATCAAATCATAGTGGCAACAAAAGATGAGGAAAGTAAAGGACCTCACTGGTCACGATAAATAGCAAAAACCTCATTTGCTTCAATTTCAAGTTTCCTCAGATCATCTGATGGTAGTGGTCCGTCTTCCAGAGGTGGGTGATTTGTTGGACCACGGCGATCTACACTCAAACAAGCTAATCAACAAAATGGAACGGTGCCAAAGCCACCATACGAAACACAGATTCTTATACAGAAAAACAATAAAAGAATTGAGAGTACAACCAAAATCAAAATTTTAAATTTTCCTAAAAGAATTCAGTGCATCATAAACCACAATCAGAGGTTATGAAATGATTCTTCAACTGTTTACCTATATGAATCAGCGTCCCTGTTGTATTCGCACAGTATGAACTCCTTCATGGACTCAGCATCCATACAAACCTGATCTCAAGATCAAAAAAAAAAATAGAAAATTCTTGCCTTCAATACGATCAAGCAACTAAAGTGCAGGCTTGGTTCCAGCATTTTACGTACAGCTGAAGCGCAATCAAAACAAGCATGGAATTCCATGATTGAGCTAATGGGATTAAGAAGAACGTATAAGAATTTTGCTTGCAGGTGTCTTCCTGTTGTGTGAGAAAATATTCTTGCACTGATGTTGGTGTTTGAATTAAATGAATGCATCTGAAATTTAGAACTGACAAAATATCTGGGAAGCACGGGATAATCCAAACCTAAAAAAATCAAAATTTTTAACACTCGGTTTCAAAAAACAGCAAAACAATGCACAATCCTATGCCAGAAAAGGGAAGAAACTAGATAGTATCTCCTCCTCCTATTACATTCAAAATACAATTGAGAGGAAAAGGGTCCCAAAACAATCCTTCAAAGAGACGAGAGATCTCCAAACTACCAACAGGAATCCTAGACAAACTTCTGCACCAAAAAAAACCGAAAATTATTGGGAAAAATCAACAAAAGGAACCATGTTTCTACTCGAAGAGAGTGCGTAAAAATCGAACCCTGTTACTAGCTTGCGAAATTTTTTACAACACGACAAAAAAAAAAATTTATAACCCAGAGGCAAAACAAAGAGTTCTCTCAGAAAATATCAAAATTTTCAGAGATCGAGAGACAGACCATGGATAATTAACGCGACTCGGATCCACCCACCAAGAAAAAAAAAAAAAAAACGGGATTCGAGGAGGGCGGTAAGAGAAGAGAAGAGAACCTGGAGGGGCTGGTCGACCTGGGAGAGGAGGTCGGGGAGTGGTGGGGGAGGAGGGATAGCAGGGCCGACAGCGCCGTCTCGGTCTGGTTCGGCGATATCCTCCGCATCAGATCCATCGCCGCCTCCATCTCGATCTTTCTTTGGATCTCTCTGTTGGAGGATTTGGGGAAGACGGACGAACGAAGGGGGAGTGACGAGAAACGAGGAAAGGCTGGGCCGTTATTCGATCCGAGTTTCCCTCGCGGGAGTCGCCCCTGCAGACGTTCTCATGTAGCCCATGGAAAATTGCCCGGGACTTGGGATAAATTGAGAAGAGTACTTGTTTAATTAATTAAGTAAAAGAAAATAATATATATATATATATATAAGCTTCTGAGAGCAAAATCCTATGATGATGATATTTTAATATATTTTCCATAATTTGCTAGTGGATAGATGATATTAACTTTATCCAAGTTGTATGGTTTTTTTTTTTGAAAAAAAAAATTCTAACATGTGTTATCTGCTTTAAATTATTTTATTTTATTTTTTAAGCTTCATACTCACAAATTTTGCTAATTTCTTTTGGTCAATAGGTATTTTTTCAATCACTAAATCAATCGCAATCATTCGAGTTGGACACCAACACACTTCTAATCAAAGAGGATGCATTGCTAAGCGGTTGCAGGGATTATTATGGTTATTACAATTGTTATTATCATCAAAGCCAAATATGGTTTTAGTGTCAACTTGGATGAGTTATCTATCAGTTTTCATTATATATATATAATGTGGATGGGAAACTAATATATCTAAAGCTTATTTGTGTTCAATTATGATCGCAATAGCTTATCAGACGCATTCTCCGGCTCAACCAGAGATCTTGGGTCTAAAAGCAGGGCATTAGCATCCAGCGCCAGCCACCCTGACAACACGGCGCGCTTAAAATTAAGCCGTCCACAAGCCTGACATCAAATGGACTTCTTGATTTTTTTTTTTTCTC
Organism: Calamus simplicifolius; assembly: GCA_900491605.1. NCBI lineage: Eukaryota > Viridiplantae > Streptophyta > Magnoliopsida > Arecales > Arecaceae > Calamus > Calamus simplicifolius. The sequence goes on from UESW01004074.1 coordinate 1,220,938, forward strand.
TCTCTCTCTTTCCATTGCATTGGAGGCCACCGTGGTCATTGCACTCTGCTCCCATTATTCGAAGCCTCCGCGCTCCGCTGCTTGAAAAGCGCCAAGGGAATCATTTCAAACCGCGCTTCTTTGACCCCCAATTAAACTAACGGCTGTAGAGAGAAAAAGTGGAGGCCAAACCGCCAAAGAACCCTATGGTTCTTTAATCATTGAAAGAAGGATAGACCTCGAAAGGTCATGGCGTGGATGGCACGTCACCTAGTAGTCTGTGTCCGTTAAAGGTGTACCGATGGCTTGGGCGCATTAAATTATAACGACCCTGGCACCTATGTTCTTTTCATGGCTTCGCTGCTGGTTTTCCAAAAAAAAAAAAAAAAAGCACCGGTTTTAAAATAAAAGAATGAAACGAAAAGCACCGCTGAAATAGTGTTAAAATAAAAAATATTTTAAATAATACTTTTTACTTTTATGCTGTCACCCTTTAACTTGACTTTGTTAGCGAATGCTGATCGAACAAGCAAAAATCATCATTTAAAGTAGCGATTTCATTATAAAAATTATTTTTAAAATAATAATTTTATTTATATTAAAATTATCATTTGGAATGGTAATTTCTATCCTAAAATCACCACTTGAAATATTGATTTTCTTAGACTTTCCTTCGACCCGAGAGCAATCCTTCTTAAACGCTCGGTGCCCTATCCTCACGATCGAGAAAATCGAGAAAGCCTACTGCTCACCGACAGCGCTCCCCCATGCTCGCCGACAGCGCTCCCCCCTGATTGCCGACAGTCCCCCCTGCTCGCCGATGGTACTTCGCCCCCATTCTTCAGACTACCTCCGTTCAGCCAGAGTCGCCCAAGATGCCCAATCCATTCTCCCTTGAGCATGGACACTTGAGCCATATTCTCTTGACGATCGCATGGACTCCGCCCTCAATGTGCTTCTCAGTCTTTTGGTGTTGTGCAATATGGTTTACAAGACTTAAGTTGTTCTTAATCTAGAAAACCCCAGCTCGAAGGTAGATCAGGCCAATGGGTCAAGTAGATACCACTTGAACCCATTAACCCTGTGATGCGTTCATTATACATGAAAAGTTTCAAATGAATTGCATGGTTAATCCTCTTATTTTATCCTAAGTGAATTCAAAGTATACACTAGTATTATATTCAGTATGGTATGGTGTGGAACTAAGCACTATTTTGTAGTTATGCATGGTTGAATTAGAGATACATTGTGTTAAGTTAATTGCGAAGCCTTACTTCAAATATTTCTTTTTTGTGCTATCAGGTTTATTACTTTATAGGTATGCATGAAAATTTCTTTGTCAGGTTTATTACTGTTTATTGCTCCTTTCTATTCCTTAATTACTAACTTTTTTAATTTATTTTATCAGATTATCAAGACATGGCTCATAATGTTCTAGATCCAGAGCCTCGTGATCGCAGTGTTCTCACTTTGAAAATGTTGCATAGATCAACCAACATATTCGAGGGTGAGGTGTGTATTATTGATCGACGGTCCTAAATTAATTGTCATGTGTTTATGTCAATGTTGACGTGTCATTGAAAATGTTTTCACTTTGCAGGGTTATCGGTGCTCAGATGCCGTTGGCATGACACACATATATGGAAAGAGATACCAGGCATTTCACACCCACGAGTGCAATACTACTTAGATCATGTTGGCATGTTTGGCTTATATCGGATAGACCAAATTTGACTTGATGTTGGCCTTATTTATGCGCTGGTTGAGAGATGGCGACAAGAGACCCACACATTTCATCTTCCTTTTGGTGAGGCGACCATTGCACTTCATGATGTTAGCATTCTGAGCGGCCTTCGGATTGATGGTCTGCTGTTATTGGGTTAGATCTGCGGTATACTATCTAGCAGTGGCAGGCTATGTTTGGGAGGTTATTTGTGTATAACTTCCTATCGATGCATTTTCGAAAGGTCATTTTCGTTTAGCATTCTTCGATCAATTCTATCGTGACCTTCACTTGGACAAGATGCGGATGAAGAGGTTGTCCAGCAGTTCGTGATGGGACAACTTCTTCAAATCATTGTTGGAATGATTCTTCCAGATACCTCTGGTAACTTAGTGAAGTTGATGTATGTGCCTTTGTTGTAAGACTTGGAGGCATTCGCTACTCTTAGTTGGGGATCGGCTACACTAGCTGCTTTATATAGAGTACTATGTCGTGCAACGAGCCCTACCCAGTCAGACATCGAAGCATAGCTACCCTTGCTACAGGTAAACACTATATTCTTATGTCTGATATTGAGGTAATTTTTATTATTAATTAACATTTCGAATTATCCGAACATGCAGATTTAGGCATGGGAACGATTTTCCATTTTTCATCCTACGAGACTCGAGACTTCGGAGCTAGACCTTCAGATGCCGATGATGATTGGTACTTAGGTGCACATTGGGGGTATAGATGGCATGTAAGATATAACTTGAAAAATGTTCCAACCCATACACTATGCTTATAGGGACCAGTTGAACGTGTTGGATGATAGTGAACAATGGGTATGTCATGTTGCAATATGGAATTCAATTAGATGGAATATTTCAAGTTGATATTGATTATGGATTAATTAAAATTTTCCTATGCAGTTCATATGGTGTCCTTACTCGCCGGCGGTTATCTCTATTTTACCTCCAAGCTGCTTGTTCAGTTCGGATATTTGGATGGCATGGATCCCGCTGATATGTTTTGATGTAGTCAAGTGGCATTTGCCGACTGGTGCTTCGTCAATTTGGATGTCGTCAGTCCATACCATGTCATGCGATACATCGGTACATCTTCATCAGATTGATCGATGGGGGAGGTAAATGCTGCATGGGACGCCATGTACGGGTCTTAGCAACATGGAATGCACGATGCAGTATGTGATTATGGGAGAGCCTATAGTAGTGGAGTCTCGTGCACACCCGATTATATGGCTTGGTTTAGGAGCATCACCCGAATATGTGTAGGCCGTTTTGAAAATAGGACAAGGGGCTACGAAGGGGAATGAACTTCATATGAGTTTCTGGTACATGTTTGAAAATAAACGTCATATCTTTTCTTTCAAGTTCATAAGTTTTCATATAAATTTCTTAAGTTTTCATATGAATTTCTTAAGTTTTCATATGAATTTCTTAAGTTTTCATTTCATCTGCAGCATGAGAGGTTCCAACAGTTGACTATAAAGGTCGAGCGGGCTATACTTGCCCCAGTGGATGATAAGCGGTTACAAATTTTGAGAGTGCGATGGCGATGGCTTATGGTACATTATCTGTCATCGGGCATCAGCACGTTCGTAGCACACCTGCAATGGCACTCTACCCGGAGTCTACACGAGCTGATCTTGATATGACGATGGAGACATTTCATTATACACCATCGCTTTCTTGCATGTGGTCGCCATTAACACACGAGTATTCATACAGGAGGGATGCTAGGGAGGGTACATCTACTAGTCGAGATCACACTGCATGTCGCATTGATGACATTGCTGATGCGGATATCACCGAGATCGGTCAGGATGTCACCCGAACACATTGGGACGCTGATATGCCCGATGTTTCCCATCCTACCATGATGCCCACGTAGGAGGGGGTATATCAAGTCAGTGATGAGGGCCCTCCATCGATGGCGACCTATAGGCGATGGACTGGACATATTCGCCGACCTCCTAGACGCGGATGTGGAACCTAGGTTGTTGTACCAAAACAAATATTATAAAAAATCTCTTTTTTTCATGTATCAGATATATTTTTAATTTTTATGAAATGAGTTATTCTACCGATGTGATGGTATTTGATGCTTGTGAGATGATATATTTTGGTTGAGTTTCGGTACCGTTTTGGTTTAGTTTCGATCATGTTTCGGTTGAGTTTTGGTACAATTTTGGCTGAGTTTCGGTCAAGTTTCAGTTGAATTTCATGAGTTGACGTAGAAAGATACATGGATATAACTATAATTCTTATCAAACACTTAGCCATTAATATTCTTCTCAAACAAGCTTTCTAATCAAAATGGGAGGTCTAGGCTCCTGGGAGGTAAGTGTGGGCTCCTGGGAGGTAAGTCCGATGTCTCTGAAATGAAGTCCGACGAGAGGAGGTAAGTCAGGTTAGGAGGGCTCTGAAATCACCACTCCAAGTGACGATTTCATTCCCTGATTTTTCTCCCTGAGTTATTATTTCTTCAACACTTATCAATTGATTGGGAACCACTACAAATATATAATCTAATTTAGAACAAAATAAATGCATCCATAAAATTTAAACCATAAGGAGCTATATCAAATAACATGTAACATCATGTTCCTGAGACAAGTACATCATAGGCACAACAATACCCAATTTACTTAAGAGTACATAAATTTATGATCCTGAAGGTCCACCAGTTACATTAGGACAACGGCGTCTAGAATGACCCGTTTGCTTGCAAATAGAACATCGACTTGTTCTTCTAGGCTGAACCTCATCCATCTTAGGGATCCGAGTTGACTTTGGCTTTCCTCTTTTCTTCGGCCTAAGACGATCCCGATCAGGTATGCACGTGATCGGTGTTTGCAACCAGTAGTCTTCATGTGGTACCGGGTTGAACTCCCCACCCCAGGCAGCAATGTAGGAGCGAATACTATATAGTTCATCAACAAAAGCCGCTGAGTCCATGCCAATCTCCTGGCACACTGCTAACACATGTGTACATGGATATTATATATGGTCCACTTCCCACATGAACAAATACGGTCACTGAGAGAAACAGTCTGAACGTTGCCTCCACCCCTGAGAGCTTCACTGAACCTCCTTGTCATAACTTCATAAGTAGCTCTTTGCATGTTGTATCTAGTTACTCTGTGCTCATTAGCTTTGGCCTGACCTTCAGCAACCTTAATCGAAATATGAGGAGTGAAAGGTTGTTAGGGTTCTCTGTACATACCTTAAGGCTTCTGCGCGTCTCGTGTTGAAGTATTTAACGAGACGATGAAATGTCATCTGAACACACGCAGTAATTGGCACATTTCTAGCTCCCCTCAACACGCAATTAAAAACCTTCCGAGAGATTGGTTGTCAATGTACCGTAGCGAAAGCCCCCGTCATGTACCAATGTCCACTTCTCCGGCTCTAACTCCGATAGCCAAGTCCAAGCTTCTGCATTGATTGTTTTAATCCTTTCCATTAGAAAGTTAAACTTCCGAAGCTGATGTTCGCTCCCTGCTTTCCATACTGCTCTTTTCAACTGAACATTTGAGAATCTCGAGTTAAAATTACTGCAAACATGTCTCAAACAATATCGATGATAAGCTCTTGGTGGAGCCCATCCAATTTCATTATCAGCTATGGCACTTAGTATACCTGGATGTCGGTCAGATATAAGACAAATGCCATTTCTATCTTTCACAACATGCCTCCTAAGCCTCAGCAAAAAACCAGCTCCAGCTAGCTGTACTCTTCATCACAATTGCATAGGCCAGTGGAAATATCCTATTATCAGCATCAGTGCCTGTCGCAATCAGCATCTTCCCCCGGTACTTTCCATAAAGATGTGTTCCATCAATAGAAATCACCGGGCGACAATACCGAAACCCCTCAACAGATGGTTGAAATGCCCAAAATACATAATTCAAGACCGTTCAGAAGAACTTGCTTCACTGTAGAAATCCCAACATACAACTGTTCCAGGGTTAGCATTCTGCAGTGCAAGCATGTATCTAGGAAGCTTTGCATATGACGGTTCCCATTCACCAAATATATCAATCAATGCCCTCTGCTTTCCATGCCATGCTTTGGAATATGACACTGTATAGTGAAATTGTTCTGCAATGGTTGCTATAATAGCTTCAATATTCACACTTGGATCTTTCTCCACAATGTGTCGAACAGCATAGCTAATAACTCGAGAAGTAATATGTTTGTTATCCCGAGTTAAATTACTGAATAAACAAGAGTGCGGCCCTTCATACCTTGTGATCTCAAAAAAACCATGCTTCTTCAACTTGTAGCACGCAACCTCCACGGACACCGTTGGGCAGTACTTGAAGAGGCACATCTCACAGACCAGAATAGTTTCTTTGACTCCACCACATTATATGTGCGATGCTTCTTGATGTGATACATTTCACATGCTCTCTTCAGTTCATCTTTAGTATTAAACAATAATCCTTTAGCAAACTCAGTCATTGATGGATCCCAAAATTGAGAATTGAAGGGTAACTCTCTCGGAGTACTAACACATCCACCATCATGCAAATTCAACTCATCATAAAATTCTGGTACTTGTTCATATGCAAAGGCTTGGTGATCATGTACCTGAGTTGGAATAGGTTCTGGATGACTGTATGCAGGAATGGAACTAAAGCCAGCGTCATGAACTATATCGTCTCCATATGACTCTTCATCTTCATTTGACTCTTCATCTGAGTTATCATGTTCAGGCCAATAGTCATCATCTGCACTCTTGTCTGACTCCATTCCCCGACTATCAATATTACACTGATTGTTTACCACATCATCACTCTGCACTACTGGCATAAATCCTTCAATCATTGGGAAATCCACTGGAGTCCTAACATGTTCCTGCTGCTGGGCTATAGGAGAACTTCCTAAACATTCTCTATATGACCAACACTATATGGCTCTGGAACATCATCCTTGAAAACATAGAGTTCAATACACCGATATTCAAAAACTTCGAGGGAAATGTCAACATGTGCTCCACATCGTCGTCGTCCTCAATTGGAAGAAGCACATATTTTTGATGCAATGTTGGAGATCTCCACATCAATCTGATGATATATTTCTGCACTGAAATTGTTAGAACTGTATGTACCCGATCAACCAACTCAGCAAAGCGTGTTCCCGTGCTCAATTTCAAACATTTACGTGGAGGTTGATTATAATGTATCCCTTCTTGGCCATGTTCAATTGATCCATCATAATAGAGCAGAACTCATACAGTTTTCATCTGAAAAAAGGTGATCAAAATTTATCTTCGATCAGCTACAAACAAACAAAAATTTAAATATGCATATATTTTAGTAGCATTTAGCACATATTAGTTTCCAAGATCCATATGGCATAGATTAAGATAAAACACTTAATTTCCCATGATGATATCATAGTCAAAATAAAATACCAATATCCTTGTGCATCCAGATGATACAGGAAAATAAAAATATTTTTCATATTTATTTATGCTTCCATATTTTCATCTCTACACATAGACCAAAAAACATACATCGATCTCATGCTTTCTTCTTTGTCAAAAAAATCTATAAAGATCAGTTTGAGAAATAAGGGAATGTAAATGTGAATCTTGAGGAATTAGGGATATAAAGATCAGTTACATGATAGCATATAAAGATCAGTTACATGATAGCATACCTATAAAGATCAGTTTGATAAGATAAATGAGGGAATGTGAATCTCTACCTTGAAGGAACTGAGGGCAGAGTACAAGCGATGGATCGCGGAGGATGGTCCGACAAAAAGGGGCAAAGACAGGTGACGGTGATTTTCCAGCCGAAGGAAGCAAAGGAAAGGTCGAAGGGAGGGAGGCAAACGAAGGTTCGTAGCTCACTCTCAAGCATTTAAGTCCCCGTAGGGTTTTAGGTCCCCGATCGCTTTCGGGTAGGTGGATTCTAGGAAAATCGCCACTCCAAGTGGCAATTTCGGGATAGAAATCGCCATTGCAATAGGTGATTTCAACTCAAATGAAATCGCTAATTGGCGTGGTGATTTTAGTTGAAATCGTCATTTCAAGTGGTAATTTTTGCAATAAAATTGTCACTCCAAGTAGCGATTTTTACTCATCCCGTCAGCATCCCTGTTGACGGAGCCGAGCTGGGGGGTGGTGACGTGGAAGTGGAAAACGCCATTTCAAATGGCGTTTTCCACTTTAACACCATTTCGGCAATATCTTTCGTTCCCACCCCCTTATTTTAAAACTAATACCAAAAGGCACCGATTTGAAAAACTACTCCTTCACTACTCTATTTCCACATTATTATATATTTCACAAAATTCATCATTGCGTATAAAAGAATATATTAATTATTTTATTTTCATATGCGATCCATCAATTAGTGTGAATTAATCAACAAACAAAATTTATTCAATTATCTATTATATCTTCATTATTTGTACGTAATTTTTTTCTTTCCAGAATCACAATATCCAATGTCAGCTAAAGCCACGAGGTCTGATGAGAACAAATAAACTCTATAGGTTATATCCGATTCTCTCGATTGAGAACACTTGTATCATGTATACTATCTCTACACATGCAAACTTTTTGCAAGACTCATAGGCAGAAAATTTGGTCATGTAACGTTAATTCTTAGTATCATACGGTTTCCAGAATTTGGTGGCAAGGATTCTATTCTGATGCCATAATTTGCAAGCTTAGCGTGATTAATTAACTAAAGAAACTCACAGCTACAACAAATTGTAGTGGAGCGCTCTGTTTCACAACAACGATAAGCGTCGGTGGTGCCATAATTAAATATATATAGTTTTTGTTAAACAAATTTTCTAACAGATTTTTGTATTAGGCAGCAGATTTTTTAACAGGATTAGCTCACAATCAAGAAAAAAATATAATTATAGATTGAAAGCCTTTTGACACAATTATATAATATATATATATATATATATATATATATATATATATATAAAATTAAATTTGATTATATATAAATGTAACCAAGTATATATTACTTTTTTACCCTTATATCTACATGAATTCTAGAGTTTTTATTTTTTTTAGAATTCATGAATTATGCGGATCTAAAGATGATGAATATAATCAATTTAAACTTGGCTACATTTGAGTGCAATGAAATTCAGATCTCTGTTTATATAAATTATAATTTCTAATATTAATAAGAGTACATGTACACACATAAAAATAGTAAATTTCTAAAGGCATACATAAAATTTTAAATATGTAAAAATATATTACAAGGGTTATGCTATTGTAATTTTATAACAGGATATTTTTATCATTTAAGATCTCTAACAGGTTTAACTAACCATCATGTTTTAGGTCATCTGTGGAAGGTGCCACCATTGTGTTGTTGATGATATTCATTCCAAAATTATTGTTATCCTTAATTTTAAATTATTCGAGCAGAAATTGAGGAGCACAAGAATGGTTTAGCGAACTTTTGTTGGGAGCATAGATGGAAATGTTTTTTGTGCACTAGCTTTGGTGCACAAAGGTACTTATTAGATGTATGTATTGGCTGTGTGCCCATGTGAATGCGCATGCTATGGTTCATTGCGCGCTCCATACCTATGCCCATATGGGTGCACGCATCTTTGTGCACAGGAGGCAATGCACAAAGACATTTCCCCCACTAGGATATCTAGGATAACAATCTCTCATCCTCCCCTTCTCCAATTGCCGACTATATTTACAAAGAAACAGACATCAGGGTATTTATCCTACCGAATTTAGAATTGACATCTGAATGAATCTTAAACATTCCAAGCCAACACAATTATTATACGAAACTTTGCTGCCAACAACTGCTCAAATGTAGTCCGCTGTGCCGTATATGGTATGAGGCCTATCGTTTTTTGGCGAGAAAAAATGAGAAGTTTCTCCGTTAATTTATCGATTAAAAGGTATTATACATCGAGATAGAGGGTGAAGGAGGAGAGTATCATTACAGCACCACAAGGAATTGCTAGGATGGAGAGAAAAGAATATAAAAGATCAGAATCAGCAAGCCGTTCCCTTTTTTTTTTTTTTATGGAAAAGAATGAGAGTCTTTATTGATTAATTTATAGTTGTATGTTCATACCAAATAAATAAATAAATAAATGTCTTTAAATAAATATATACAAAGAATAGAATTATGATACTTGGTCTTGTGATCAAGAAGTGAGCGTGGGCGTCTCATAAAATCTAAAGGTGGAGTTAGATGACTCTCCCTTCTCTACGGACGCATGAATGGTGGTGAGTTTAACGGACTTTGACAAGCAGCTCTATCACACCCCGGATCCAAGGGTGGATTCAGAAAGTGGCAACCTGCATGCTAAACATGCATCCATTAATAGAAATAATTATTAATTAAAAGTCACTTAACTATTATGCCATTAAAAGTATCAATATTCTTATTACAAATTTCAAATAAAATGATGTCCAAAATATAAAAAAACATAAATTTTTATCTAAGTTAAGCTGATAGAAACTTTAATCAACCCATGTTCGTCTTTACTTCTCTGGCTCTTAAAAATGTCAACAAAAGTTTAATGAGTTCACATTCAATAAGTAAGCCTAACATAACAATATAACTTTAAGAATATAGCATATCTTGATTTACTATCTTCATACGTACTTTGATATGTCAAAACTTTCATATCTTCTTACTATCTAATGTTACTTATATTCTTAAAATTTATTGAAATCACAATGTATATTATGGCTCAAGATTTTAGTTCTAAGTTTTCAAATCATCGTATCAATAATTCACTATCATTAAATTGCACTTCATCTCATTACAAATATACCATGATCACAAACTATGGCCATATAATAGAACACCACATATAATCCCTGTGGATGAGGGCCAAAAACAGAATACAACATTGATAATCCATGTGGATGAGGGCCAAGAACAGAATACCACATTGATAATCCCTATGGATGAGGGCCAAGAACGAAACACCATATTTAACCCTATGGATGGGGATGTATCCTCCACATATATCCCATGTGGCCTGTAGATGGGGATGTATCCTCCACATATATCATATGTGAAGGTGGGTCTCGGTATCAGAAATCATATCACATAATCACTCCGCGGACCGCGGGTAACATATTTTCTTATTTAGAACTTATTTTTATTTCTTATTCAAATGTTAACCATAAAATTCTTTAGGTTAACCTAATATATGCACATATTCATATCGCATTCGATCTCTATGTTAATAATATTAAAATCCAATATTTTACTAATTTATGATTTGAATATGTATAATAACTATTTATTTTACATAAGCAATATTAATTTATTATTTATATTATTTTCATATGTATTATTATTACTATTATTATTTTTGTCATTATTTATTTATTTATTTATAATTTTAATTGATTTATTTATTTTATGAATTATGCAAAATTTATCTAAAATCTAAAATATCGTTATTAAACTTTCAAATGAATAAAATAATGTATTAGAATTCATTTGCATGGTAGTAGCATATACAAAAAAATAATATTTAAACATGTACAAATATTTTATTTATAAATTACATAATTTACTAATTTACTAATTATTCATAATAATGGCTTACTCACCTTCTATTGCTAATCCACACATCCAAATAAATTTTCTAAGCTTCTAACGCAAACAACATAATATTTTATATTTTAATTTTTAAAATTTGTGAGGTTAAAATAGTTAAATATCTTCATGTTCATTAACTTAAATGGAAAACAAAAATTTTCTAACAAAATAGGATCACAGTTGATCCGAACCCTGTTTTGGGCCGAAAACTCTTGCCAAACGGGTTGACTGGGCGGAGCGAGCTCAGGCCCAGTCCTTTCCCTGTTTCAGCCCCTCCCTGGTCCACCCAAACCAGGGGAAGGAGACGGCGGCCAAGGGCCGCCGCCGACTCACTCCCGGGGGCCGCCTGGCCAGCCGTCGACGACTGGCCTTGTGCCGGCCGGCGGCGGCGGCGGCGGCCATCTTCTTCTTTTTTCTTTCTTTCCCTCTCTTTTTCTTCTTCTTCTCCCGATTCTTCTCTTCCCTGAGCGGCGGCACGGCCGGCCGAACCTCACCGGACGTCGCACGGACGCCGGTGGGGGCTGCGAGCCGGCGGGCATGCTGCCAGGCCCGAACCAAACGCGGGAGACGGTTCGGCTCCCGCAATAAGGAGAGGGCCATTCGACGGCCTTCTCCCACGCACCCTCTCTCTCCCTCTTACGATGGCGAGAAGGACAACGACGAACCAGGTATGCAATGGAGGAGAAGAAGGATTTTTTTTTTTTTTTTCCCGCTAAATCTTCTCCCGTTCTAGTTGGTAACGCCGCGATAAATGCCGGCGTTACAAGCTCGAGAGCTGATTCTGTTGCAGCTTAAAAGGCATGGTGGTCCGAGAGCTGGCCCATATGGAAGCGGAAACAAATCACGGCAGGAAAAAACCGAAAGACCGAAGACGAAGTTGGACGCCCACCTGGCATTGATCTAAAAGATTACGAAACCGAGATTACCGACCGGAAAGAAAGGTTGGTTAGAGATTTATTCTTATCGCAAGGATAGTTCAAAATTTAAACTTAACCTAATATTTTCAAAACTTCCATACAACCTGCTATATATATATTATATAGGTATAAGATCAGATCTATCCCCGTCCCATTGTTTCCTTTCTTTCTGCGCTGCCTCCACAGCCATGGCGAGGAACGCAATTTTATTCCTCGGTTTATTGTTTTTGTCTTTGATGGGAGTCCCCGAGGCGGCTGCGAGGAAGACGGTAGGGATATACGAGCTCAGGAGAGGAGAGTTCTCTGTCAAGGTTAGCAACTGGGGTGCAACTATCGTCTCGGTCATCCTTCCTGATTCCAAAGGTTGAAAATTTTAAGATCACTTTTAAATCTTTACAAGTTTAGATTTTATATCAAAAGATGCGTGCATTTCTGGGGATCGTTTTAAATCCCTTTCTCGTATGCAGGAAACTTGCAGGATGTCGTTCTTGGCTATGATAAGATCGGTTCTTATGTTGTGAGTCATTCTCTCTCCCTCCCTTATCCTTGTGGTCAAAGCTTTTGGTACAAAAAAAAAAATTTATCCTTTTTTTTTTCATGACTTTGGGATAAGATCCGCTCTAGAGGGAGGGATATGAGAGCTAGTAGAGTTCAGCACACTTTTTGAAACGGTTGTTATCTTTCGCTCTCTCAAATTCATTGTTATATAGATTCCATCATTGGATCTTTGGCATGGCTCCATTGTCTTTTATGTCCTTGAATGGGAACCTTGAGGATATATTTAACTTATGGATCAGAACTATGATTGTTCTTTGATGTCGATGGTTTATCAGGCGCTTCATGAGATGGGTTGCTGTAGATTTTTTATATCTATTCATGAGACTAACACATGATCACTTTGGAAGCCTCTTATTTTCCACATAATTTTTGACTCTCATCAGAACGATACAACTTATTTTGGAGCTTTGGTTGGGCGAGTTGCCAATAGGATTGCAAATGCACGGTTCACTTTAAATGGAACTGCCTACCATCTATTCCCAAATGATGGGAAAAACTCACTTCATGGTATAGTCCTTCCATCCATTCCAACAAAAATCCACAAATATTTCATTGGTTCACTCATCATATCACTTTTTCAAAAGGTGGGCACAGAGGATTCAGCCGGGTCATCTGGACGGTTAAAGAAAAAGTAGATGGTGAATTCCCTCACATCACGTTCTATTATCACAGCTTTGATGGCGAACAAGGTATACCTTCTTGTAATTCAATCTAAAAAATTCACTTCCTTTTGGCCTCTACTATGATCTCATTGGGTGATAAACGTACATCTCTTCATTCTTGATAGAATGATGTGCTGTTCTATATATGCTCGAGGAAAGTTGAAAACTTATTTGAGATAGATTATTAGCTGCCATGCATGAAAGTTAATGTAACGCTTTCTATCGATCGATCTCCAGGCTTTCCAGGTGACCTCGATGTGTTCGTGACCTACAAGATCGACTATGACTACGTATTTAGCGTAGTGATGCGTGCAGTGCCCAGGAACAAGCAAACGCCGGTGAACTTGGCCCAACACACATACTGGAACCTTGGGGGCCATGATAGCGGGACGATCCTGAACCACAGCGTCCAAATATTTGGCTCCCAGATCACACCAGTGTACAAAAATCTCATCCCAACTGGTCAAATTGCCCCAGTTGCAGGGACCCCATACGACTTCCAAGTGCCCTTCACTGTTGCTAGCCGGATCGATCATCTGCCAGGAGGCTATGACATCAATTATGTATTGGATTCACCCACGGACGTGCAGGGGGTGAGGAAGGTGGCGATCGTAGAGGACTCCGGGTCGGGGAGGGTGCTCGAGCTGTGGGCCAACCAGCCTGGGGTGCAGTTCTACACCGGAAACCTCTTAAAGGATGAGATTGGGAAGGGTGGCCATCACTACAAGCAGCATGATGGGCTCTGCCTGGAGACTCAGAACTTCCCTGATGCCGTCAATCACCCAAATTTCCCTCCAGAGATTTATAGGCCTGGGGAGGTCTACAAGCATTATATGCTGTATAAATTCTCCGTCAAGTAGCGACGTGATGGTGGTGATAGATAACATTAGGAGCTTGGTTTTTCAAATTATTTTCTAGTTGTTGCGAACTGCCTTCATTTCAATCTCTCATGAAATGAACTCTTGGGTCATTGCTATCCTTCTCACAAATAAATAAATAAAAAAAGGTTGGAGTCATGGATTGGTTTGATTCATTTCCATTACTGATTGGAATGGAATGGACCTCTCACATTGTGGGTATAAAGTTCTTGCTGGACTCAAATTTCTCGGCCATGCAAAATCTATTTCTACATAGTTTATTATCTCTGCTCGGATATAATGTATATATTATTCACAGGTAACATATGGAGGCCTAATAGATTTAGGTCATCAGAACTTGCATGTATTTAATCACATGATGGTAATTCAAGTAAATATACGTAGTGACAGCATGAAAGATTAGTTTAATAATCTTTCTTATTATCATATAAATTATCATATTTGGCAATTAGATATGATAATCTATGTACTAATATTTAATTTCTTGTAATATAAGATTACTTAAATCATGATAATCTAATTCTCATTTAAAGATAAATATTTGATATTACTAAAGTCTGGTGATGTTAAGTTATATTCTTGACTTCTATATAAATATTTAATAATAGTTAATTTAATTATATATTTAATTTATATCAGTTAAAATTTAAAAATTTAATATTATTTTTTATTTAATATTTAAATATTATTATATATTTATAATAATATATAAATTTTACATTTAAATTATTAATATTTATGATCTTCTTACATATTAAATCATTACAGAATATTATTAAATATTCATATTATGTATTAATATATAATATTATATGATATTTAATAATGTCATAATGTATATATATATATATATATAGTATATAATTATAATATTTCAATATATAACATTTCATATCCTAGTAAAAAGAATAGAGAGAACTTAAAAGATAAAAAAGATTTATAAAAAAAATTAAATACAATTCAAAACAATGATAAATTAATTACCATATTTTATTATTATGAATCAAATGCAGTAATATTTTATTTCTAAGAATTCAATTACCAAAGGGTAAGATTTACTTCTATAATTATTTTATTAATTTTAATTGATTCATATAATGGGACATTGAAAATATAACATTCTCAAAATATGATACATTAAATTATTACAGTTGAGAGTTTGGCGATCAAAATAAATTTTTATTGTAAATTTAATGGTAAAAAAGGGCATTTTCATCTACCCATCATAAGCATTAATTAAATATCAATGGAAACGTATATGCTTAATACGGCATAATGTCCGATAATGCCATCTAGGATTCAAGATTTATGCATCCCATGATTAACATTATTCCTTGGACTGTTTATTAATTCCACTCATAATCGCTAGTAGCATTTCATTTCCATGCAAAGATTTTCTTTCAATATGCTTGACAACAACCAAATCTTGACACCCACTGTATGTATCCAAGATATCCCAACTAGGGGAATATCGAGTCAAGATAGCTTGTGAGTAGCTCAAAATTGACTCGAGAAATTCTCAAAACCGGCTCGCTGTTTATCGAGTCGAGCTGAGCTATTTGAGTATATTATCGAATAAATTTGAGTATTAAAAAACTCGGTTCGAAAAGCTCGCAAGCTTAATCGAGCTTACTTAATTTTACTATTTTACACTTATAATTATACATATTTACAATATTATTCTAATATATAAAACTCCTTTGAATTTTTAGTTGAGAACATATTTTATTTTAATTTAAAAATTAGTTTTTAAATTTTTACTTAAAAATTTGAGTTAAGTCGAACTCGAGTATATCGAGTATTTCATCGAGCTCAAGTTCGAGTTCTAAATAAGAAACTCGATTGAGCTCTTTGAGCTTCAAATTTTAGAGTCGAGCTCGAGCTTGAGCTTAGCACTATGTTGACTCGACTCCAACTCGATTAAACCCCTAATCCCAACAAAAATAGAAGTGAACATGAGTTATCGAAGGGTGCCAGAATTAAAGTCTTACAAAGTAAATATGGGTCTATCGCTAAATGTCTCCTCTATTCAAGTTGAGTGTATCAAAACTGAGACAAAGCCAATCATTATGGATTTTGAATCTTCTGATCAACGGATGAGATCTGTTTATTCCTATGGAGGACCACCACTTGGCGGACGTGTTAGCGTCAACTCGGACAAGTGTAGTGTCATCTGCCAGGTGGTGGTCCTCCAAAGG
The DNA here is from genome assembly GCA_900491605.1 of Calamus simplicifolius. Lineage (NCBI taxonomy): Eukaryota > Viridiplantae > Streptophyta > Magnoliopsida > Arecales > Arecaceae > Calamus > Calamus simplicifolius. Next base: position 1,237,445 of record UESW01004074.1, read on the forward strand.
TAGAGAGAGATCTCGTCCATTAATCAGGAGATCGTCATCCATATTGATTGGCTTTTCTCTTAGTTTCCCATAACTCCTTTAACTCCTCAATTAATGGTTGCAGATACACATCAATATCATTACCTGGAGCTTTTGGACCAGGAATGAGCAATGCCAAAATAAAGGAAGGTTGTTTCAAACATAACCATGGTGGTAAATTATAAGGAATAAGCACCACAGGCCATGTACTATGTACAGTACTCATATTTCCAAATGGATTAAATCCATCACTTGCTAATCCAAGTCTCACATTACGAGGCTCTATGGCAAATGACGGATACAACTCATCTAAATGTTTCCATACTCGAGAATCCGTTGGATGCCTTAAAGCCCCATCCTTAAGACGTTTGTCATGATGCCATTTCATGTCTGAAGTAGTTTTCGAAGACATATACAACCTCTAAAGCCTTAGAATCAATGGAAAGTGCTATAAAGTCTTAATATGAATTTTTTGCCACTCTTCGAAGATGAAGATTTCACAAAATTTGCTTTGCCTCTATTTGATTTCCATCGAGATGCCCCACATATAACACAGTGGTTCTCATTAGCATACTCTTTCCAAAACAACATATAATCATTGACACATGCATCAATTTTCTCATAATAAAGGCCTAGATTTCGAATAATCTTTTAGCTTCATAAAATGAATTTGGTAATGTCTCACCCTCAGGAAGTGCCTCCTTAAATAATTTAAGCAAAGCATCAAAAGCCTTGTTACTCAATCCATGAAGACATTTTAGTTTCCATAGCTTTAAAACAAAAGATAGCTTTGAGAACTTCTTGCAATTCGGATATAAACATGTCTCGGTCTCACTTAGTAGTCTATGAAATGTTGAAGGTCCCTCGTGAGGCTCATCTTGATCATTTATATTTAAATTTGTAAAGTCGTCACCCTCTAAATAAGGGACTCCACATGCATTATATATCAACTCTTGCATATCATCTATCTCCTCATCTTCCATATCAGTTTCTTCATTGACATCAACATTATCACTTTCAATGTTATCTACACCTTCACCATGTAACGACCACTGAGTATAGGATTGGACTATCCAATGAATCACTAGATCAGCCTCAACATCATCTCGAGATTTAAATCGAGTATTGTTACATTTGATACAAGGGCACCAAATTTTATTTTCTAGATCTGTGTGCTCGAATGCGAAGTCAAGAAAATCTTTCACTCATTTCTATACTCAAGTGATAATCTATTAGTAATCTGCATCCAATTTTTACTTATTCCAGCCATTTCATCCTATCAATTGAGAAAAAAATTAGGAAAACATTAATAAATTGTAAAAGCATATCAACAACAAAACAATGAAAGCTCCAGCATTAAAAATTGGATTACACATTTTTATAACACATTAGATATATCAACAACAAAACAATGAAAGCTCTAGCATTAGAAAAAGAAAGAAATAATTATATACAATTAAAAAATAATTATATATGTGCAAATAATGATCATCTTGTTTAAAAAAATTGATAGCATCAAGCGTTACATAGATAATTAATAAGGGATAAATATTAAAGTTCGATAGGATTGGACATGAACTTTCTCTCTATATATTATCTCATCTTTCTATTCTAGTTATCCCAATTTAATCTACACAGGAAGACAATAATGTTTTAGCAGACGGCCGAACAAGGTGAAATGGTTGGTGTCGCATCCAGCAAACACTCAGTCTTTTCATGAAAGAAAATGAGATAGACTTCTAAATAAACTTGGAGAAGACTTTTCAGCCCAATTGCCATGTTTACAGTAATTGTGTAGATATGTTGAGGTATCAAGAACATGAAGCATTTAATAACGAAGGAGGTGCAGTGGTACCTTTCCTTAAAAAAAGAAATAAAAAATACAATGAGATTTATGTTTTTGGCCTTCTTTGCATTGTAAACCCTATTTTTTTTTAACTTGTTATTTTTATAATAATAACTGACCCCCCACCCACCCTTAACTCCCACGCATCAAAATAAACATCAAAATAAAGAGAAAAAATAGCACCCCTCCTCTGTCTCTGGTTTCTCGTATCACACATCACAAGCTTCGCCTTCGCTTCTCTCTTTCCTCCCCCTGTCTCTCTCCCCGTCGCTCTCCCAACTCCCTTCCTTCAGCATTTGCCATTGGCTTTTGTTTAGCTTTAATCCAATGAAAGCTCCACCGACATCGGGACACCGCCCGAGACGCACCAGCATCGCCCCCTTCCATCGATCATTCAGAGTGAGCCGACGGAACACGTCTGCCAGGCACATCGGCATCAGCTCCGACCAATCCTGGCCCTCCTCCACCGCCGCCACGTTCCTCTCTTCTCCTCTCCCCCCGATCTCTTCATCGTATTTAGGTTTAGGTGCTAGAAAACAGAGTACGAAAACAATGGGTCCCAAAAAAATGTTAATATATTTTATTACGCACGAATCATAGCAAAAAAAAATTGCTAAATCATCGAGAAAAAAAAAGTATGAAGGAAGCTCCATAACATTTCTCCTCTTATCTTGCCGGATTTATGAAAAAAATCACAAAAAGCAGAGCAAAAATCAAGAAAACGAACTCACAAGGGGTTGCAATGCTCTGATAATCAGTCGCCTTTACGATTGCTGGTGCTCATCCACCTTCACGAGGGGCTGCTATGCTCCGATAATCACTCTTGCCGTGCTAGGTCGTGGGAAACGGAGAAGGCGATGAGCTTTGGCGGCTAGGTCATCCCTTGGAATAAGACGGAAGATGAAACGTGGGAATAAGCTTTGGCGGGCCACGACTCACGGGAATAAGCTTGGCGGGCTATCAGGCGCCAACGAAACATAATGGGCCATTTGCAACGCCTAAACCCGATGGTGTATCGGAAAAAAATTTATTTGCCACGATTATCCTTTTTTGTTGGAAAAAAATCATATATAGCAATATATTTCCAACGAATATTAATGTTTGTTGGCAAAAATACTTTTTCCTACATATATTTTATCATCAGTAGGAAATAATTGTTGCAAATACCTTTTTTTCTTGTAGTGACATTTACTTTGTAAGACCTTAATTCTGGCATCGTTCGATAGCTCATGTTTACTTCTATTTTTCGTTGGGATATCTTGGATATTTGGTTGTTGTACAAGCATGTTGAAAGAAAATCTTTGCACAGAAATGAAATGTTACTAGTGATTACAAGTGGAATTAATAAAATAGCCTAAAAGATAATGTTGAATTATGGGATGCACAAATCTTGAATCTTAGATGGCATTATCGAACATTATGCCGTATTTTACACATTGTTATTATCATTGCTGCCATGAGATTCCTTTGGAAATAATTTTTTTATTGAAATATATTTTTTAACATGACTTGGTTGAATTGAATTGAGATTAGAAAGCATTTTACGGCTTGCATTATTAGATTTGTTGCCGTTGTTTCTTTCTAGTAAACAATGGACTCTGTTGAAACCAACCAAGAATATTACGGCTTGGTTTCAGTGTATTTGTATCAGTGAGTTATCTGTCAACTGATTTTTTAGCGCCATGAATGGTGGGAAATGCTTGCATGTGGCTGTCAAGAGCTTGGTTTCTTGGACCATGGCCGAGTTATTTGATGTTATTGGTGCATGGTTTATTTTCTTTGGAGAGCGTTTTATGAGTACAATTCGAAGTTCGGCTTATTCCATCAATGCTTGTCGACATGTGTATGCTGGATTAGCCTGTGTGATGGTATAATGGGTCGGTAAAACATGCTGGCATTTCATGAGCCATGTAAGCCAGTGGTACCATTCTATTGAAGTAAGCCCTGCATTAAATACATACATAATATTCACAACACATGTAGCACTCTCATTGTAAATACATTTTAGGCTAAGATTTGCTTTTGATCCTTAAACTTTCATTCAAAATTCATTTTGGTCCTCAACCTACAAGTTGTCATAAATTATTCTCTCATATTTTACGAATGTTGTATCTCTATTTCTATCATCTTATGTTATATGGATTATTTAAAATTAACGAAATAATTGACATGATACCCTTAGGATTCATTTGGTTTATGGTAATCTTTCTTATTATCATATAAATTATCATATTTGGCAATTAGATATGATAATCTAAGCTTGATAATCTATGTAATAATATTTAATTTCTTGTAATATAAGATTACTTAAATCATGATAATCTAATTCTCATTTAAAGATAAATATTTGATATTACTAAAGTTTGGTAATGTTAAGTTATATTCTTGACTTCTATATAAATATTTAATAATAGTTAATTTAATTATATATTTAATTTACATTAGTTAAAATTTAAAATTTAAAATTATATTTTATTTAATATTTAAATATTATTATATATTTATATAATATATAAATTATACATTTTAAATTATTAATATTTATGATCTTCTTAAATATTAAATCATTACAGATTATATTATTAAATATTCATATATTATGTATTAATATATATTATATATATTTAATAATGTCATAATGTTATTATATAATATATATATATAGTATATAGTATAATTATAATATTTAAATATATAACATTTCATATTCTAGTAAAAAGAATAGAGAGTACTTAAAAGATAAAAAGATTTATAAAAAAAATTAAATACAATTCAAAACAATGATAAATTGATTACCATATTTTATTATTATGAATCAAATGCAGTAATATTTTATTTCTGAGAATTCGATTACCAAAGGGTAAGATTTACTTCTATAATTATTTTATTAATTTTAATTGATTCGTATAATGGGACATTGAAAATATAACATTCTCAAAATATGATAAATTAAATTATTACATTTGAGAGTTTGACGATCAAAATAATTTTTTATTGTAAATTTAATGGTAAAAAAGGCCATTTTTATCTACCCATCATAAGCATTAATTAAATATCAATGGAAACATATTATGCTTAATCTGTAAAATACGACATAATGTCCGATAATGCCATCTAGGATTCAAGATTTGGGTCCCATGATTCAACATTGTCCCTTGAACTATTTTATTAATTCCACTCATAATCGCTAATAGCATTTCGTTTCTGTGCATAAATTTTCTTTCAATATGCTTGACAACAACCAAATCTTAACACCCTTACGTATCCAAGATATCCCAACTAGAGAAATACCGAGTCGAAAAATACTCAAAATCGATTCACTGCTTATCGAGTCGAGCTCGAGCTATTTGGGTATATTATCGAGATAAGTTTGAGTATTAAAATACTCGGTTCGAAAAGCTCGCGAGCTTAATCGAGCTTACTTAATTTTGCTATTTTACATTTATAATTATACATATTTATAATATTATCCTAACTATATAAAACTCCTTTGAATTTTTAGTTGAGAACATATTTTATTTTAATTTAAAAATTATTTTTTAAATTTTACTTAAAAATTTGAGTCGAGTCGAACTTGAGTATATCAAGTATTTTATCGAGCTCAAGTTCGAGCTCTAAATAAGAAACTCGATCAAGCTCTTTCGAGCTTCAAATTTTAGAGTCAAGCTCGAGCTCGAGCTTGGCACTATGTTGACTCGACTCCAACTCGATTAAACCCATAATCCCAACAAAAAATAGAAGTGAACATGAGTTATCGAAGGGTGCCAGAACTAAAGTCTTGCAAAGTAAATGTGGGTCTATCGCTAAATGTCTCCTCTACTCCAGTTGAGTGTATCAAAACTGAGACATAAGCCAATCATTATGGATTTTTAATCTCCTGATCAACGAATGAGATCTCTTTCTACTTTGGAGGACCACCACCTTGCGGATGTGTTAGCATCAACTCGAATGATAGCAGTGTCATCAGAGGCTCCCTCGTCTTATTTTTTCAGAGCAAGGGCTTTCCTCAGGGGCCGTAGCATCACTGATAATGCCCTGCTTGCTCAGGCGTTCATGCATGATCTTACTCTTTAATAAATCGTTTGTTGGACTTGTAGGCGAGTGTATCGACAATACTGGTCAGAATTAAATCTCTGCATGTCATTATATATATATATATATAGAATAAAATTACATCTCGTCAAGTTTTTTTGTGCCATTCAAAATAGCTGAGACCCTTTGCTTCCAAGCAAGCCCCAACTTAGCATGGAGGTTTGAGCAAGGAGAACAAACCCTGCACCGTGACCACTATTGAAATATTCAACAATTGTGATATCTTTGGTTGCGATAAATTGGGTATTCTTAGCATGAAGTTTGTAATGAAAGAGAGTGAAAACCATTTCGGACTTCATTGAGGATTAATTTTTAATCATAATAAATTATTAATAGAAGTCGGCGGTCGATCTTTGTAACTTCTGTTGAGGGGTAAAATCGTCATTGCATTAATGTCCGTGCGAGACGGCTAAGGCTGACCTCCTCCCTTTGCCTCCTCCGGGCTTCCGTAGCTCGGCCTCCTTCGGGCTTCCGTAGCCCGGCCCCCTCCGGGCTTCCGTAGCTCGGCCTCTTCCGAGCTTCCGTAGCCCGGCCCCCTCCGGGCATCCATAGCTCGGCCCCCTCCGAGCTTCCGTAGCTCGGCCCTCGGCCTCCTCCGGGCTTCCGTAGCTCGGCCTCCTCCGGGCTTCCGTAGCCCGGCCCCCTCCGGGCTTCCGTAGCTCGGCCCCCTCCGGGCTTCCGTAGCTCGGCCTCCGCCGGGCTTCCGTAGCTCGGCCTCCTCCGGGCTCCCGTAGCTCGGCTCCTTCGAGCGATCCACAACCTAACATCTACCTCCGCGAAACCTGACGCGGGAGAGCCCGAACCTACCTGAGCGGCATCCTAGACAAGTAATCATATCAGAACGTGGCCTAAAGCCTATCGTAACCGCCCCAGGCCTACTCAACCCGATCTCGAGACACCAGGGAGCTCTCCCAGCCGTCGATACCAAAACAAATAGGATACGGATCCTAACGGCCCCACAACGGCCTGATTCTATCCGTCTCCGTATCATAACAACCTTCGGACCTTCCAGAAGGCGCTCACGATCCAGGTGGCAGTCTATAAATATCATAATTGCAGATTCCCTCAGGTACGCGACTCTGTACGCACACTTGCGCGCTTACACCCCCACTCTCACTCTCCTGCTCTCGCGGGTAGCTCGTCGGCGCTCCAGCCCTTTGGAGCCTCCGATTGGCCGCCCCCGGAGAGGTCTCCCGGAGAGATCCACCTCCTCACTGTCTGGTTGATCGCCGATTTCTTCTCCACTGACTTGAGCATCGGAGGGTCTTCCGCGGAGGACCACCCCCAGCGTCCCTCCGCGTGTGGGCTTCTTTTGCAGGTTCCCCCCCCTCTTCCTGGAGATCGACCGCGCCCGAGTCGGAGGACGGATTTCAGCGGCAACAGATTGGCGCTAGAGGAAGGGTCCTCAAGTCCCGTTAAAACTTGAAGAAAGGAGACAAGGATCTCGATCCGGAGAAGAACCTCTTTGATGGCCAACCGGAAGAGAGCAACCTCTGATGCCCAAGATCAGGTCGCCTCCCAGAGGCCTGATCCGACTGGTGCCACAGCGCCACAACCCCCACCTGTCGAGACTCCATCGCCGCCTGCCATTCCGGTGACCCAGGACCAGTTCGCTACACTGGTCCAGCAAGTCCAGGCCCTTACCCATCTGGTACAGGAGCGCCTTGCGGCTCCTCCTGCTTCGCGTCCTCAGAAAGAAGCGGTGATTTCTTCTTTGCCGGCAACCTCCTCCTCTGATCCGCATGAATCAGCGGATCCCCCACATCGCCCCAGGGGGGACAAACCGGTCCCTCGAACCGGTTATGATAGAGATCCTCCCAGATCTCGGCGAGCCCGCTCCCTCTCTCCGGCGATGTCTCACCATGATTCGACGCCATCCTTGCGGTTCTCGCGCCCAGCCCCTCCTCTAGCCGGTGAGGAGGAGATCCGCCGTCAGATCCAAGAGATGCGTCAGGAGCTGGACGCCGCCAAGCAGACCCATCTGCCCCAGCCCAAAGCAGAGCAGGGCATCCCTTTCTCTAAGGGAATCATGGAGGAAGTGATTCCCTCCCACGTTAAGTTGCCAACCGTCGAGCCCTATCACGGCTCCACCGATCCGGACGACCATCTCAGTAGCTTCCGGTCAATAATGATGTTCCACGGAGCATCTGATGCGATCCTCTGCCGAGCCTTCCCATCCACCCTCAGAGGATCCGCCCGAACCTGGTTCAACGCCTTGAAACCAGGTTCCATTGATTCATTCGACGAGCTGAGCCACCTTTTTATTGGCCAATTCGTCAGCAGCCGCCGCCATCGACGAAGATCCGACTCCCTCTCCGAAGTCAAGCAGAGAGAGGGGGAGTCCTTGAGGAACTACATTGGCCGTTTCAACAAGGCCATGTTGGAGGTGGACCACCTTAATCATGAGGTGGCTATGTCCGCCCTGGCGGGGGGAGTTTCGAAGGAGAGCGACTTCTATCTGGAAATGGAGGTCAGCTACCCCCCATGTCTATCTGATATGATGGCCATTGCGGACAAATACGCTAGGGTCGAGGAGTCGCGGAGGGTGGCCCGCGCTGAGCAAGCAAGAAAGAAGCTAGAGCCCAAAGTTCCCGACAGACACCGCCCTGTCCGTCGGCCAAGCCCGCTCCGCCGCCCAAGAGTCCCTCCACTGCCGCCAAGGAATCGCTCCGGAGTCCTCCCAGGCGGTTCGATCGCTACACTCCGCTGACTGTGCCCCGGGCGCAGATCCTCATGGAGATAGAGCGCCAACTTCCCCGGCCAGTACCTCTCTGAGGGAACCCGACTCGAAGGGATCCCGCTAAATACTGCCGCTACCATAGGGAGCATGGTCATGACACTGAAGAATGCTGGCAACTGAAGAATGAAATAGAAAGGTTGATCCGGCGGGGACGGCTAGATCAGTTTAGGAGGGCACCCGAGCCACGGCAACAAGGAGGTGATCGCCAGCCCGAGCTCCCACAGCTCCCTCCTCCGCCAAATCCGCCTGTGGCTGGCCGTATCAACATGATTGAGGAGGCCGGCGGGTCAAGCTCCAGGGGCAACGGTGATGCGCCGGTGCCAAAGAAGGCACGCACGGGCGAACTTTCCTTTTCTGATGATGATCTTCTTGGGATACAACTCCCCCACGATGACGCACTTGTTGTATCCCTTAACTTGAACAATTATGATGTAAGCCGAATCCTTGTGGATAGTGGAAGCTCGGTAAACGTTTTGTACCTCGGTGTGTTTGCCAGGATGAAATTGCTCATGGAAAACCTTCGAGCCATGGATTCCGCCCTGATGGGATTCACCGGCGACGTCATCATCCCAGAAGGAATCGTCACCCTGACGGTCCGCGCGGGAACTTGGCCCCTTGTGGCCATTGTTCGGACTGACTTCCTGGTGACCGACCTCAGGTCTCCATATAACGCCATATTCGGTAGGCCGGGTTTAATGTCCCTCAAGGCAGTTGTCTCTATCCCACATCTGTCTATGAAGTTCCCCACCGAGCAAGGAGTTGGTGTGGTTCGGGGAAGTCAAGCCATGGCTCGGCAATGTTTGTTACGAGCCTTCAGTCTAGAATGCCCGAAGTTGACGGGCTAGACGCTCGTGAAGACTTCGCCGAACAACGGGGAGAGCCGGCAGAAGAATTGGAGGAAGTACCATTGGACGAAGCTCGGCCCGACCGAACCATAAGGATCGGGTCGTTACTCAAAGGAGAGCCTCGGCACAGATTGATCGAGTTCCTCCAGAGCAATGCCGATATCTTCGCCTGGACCGCCTCCGACATGCCGGGAATCGCCCCCGAGGTTCTCGTCCACCATCTCAACGTGGACGAGAAGCACAGGCCTATCAAGCAGAAGAAAAGAAGCTTCGCCTCTGAGCGACAAAAAGCCATTGAAGAAGAGGTCAACAAACTCATAAAGGCCAACTTCGTTCGGGAAGTGAATTACCCGAATTGGCTATCAAATGTCGTCATGGTGAAAAAGTCGAACGGCAAGTGGAGGATCTGCATCGACTTCACCGACCTCAACAAGGCCTGCCCAAAAGACAGCTTCCCCCTCCCTCGGATCGATCAGCTCATGGACGCCACCTCAGGCCACCAAATGCTATCATTCATGGATGCCTATTCCGGCTATAATCAGATCCGAATGGCCCCTGAAGATGAAGAAAAGACCGCCTTCATAACCGACCGAGGTACCTACTGTTACCGAGTTATGCCTTTCGGTCTTAAAAATGCAGGAGCGACCTACCAGCGGCTGGTCAACAAGGTGTTCAAGGAGCAAATCGGCCGGAACATGGAGGTATATGTGGACGACATGCTGGTCAAGAGCAAGGAGGCGTCACAGCATGTCGAGGATCTCTCGGAGAGCTTTGCGATGTTGCGCAAATATGGGATGAAACTCAACCCAACCAAATGCGCCTTCGGCATCAACTCGGGAAAGTTCCTCGGCTTCATGGTATCCCAGCGAGGTATCGAAGCTAATCCCCAGAAGATTCAGGCCCTCCAACAAATGACGCCCCCAGCATCAATTAAAGAGGTTCAGCGCCTAACCGGGAGGATAGCGGCCCTTAACCGCTTTGTGGCGCGGTCGGCCGAGAGATGCCTCCCCTTCTTCAAAACTCTCCGATTGGCCAAAAACTTCCAGTGGACTCCTGAGTGCCAGAAATCATTTCAAGAGCTCAAGAAGTACCTCGGCTGCCTCCGCTTCTCAGCAGTCCAACCCCAGGAGAGACCCTATTCTTGTACCTGGCTGTTTCGGAGAGCGCGGTTTGTTCGGTGCTAGTCAAAGAAGAAGGCAAGGTCCAGAAACCGATCTACTATGTGAGCAGGCTGCTCCGTGACGCGGAGACGAGGTACAGCAGGATTGAAAAAATGGTGTTGGCCTTAGTCACGTCAGTCCGAAGGCTGCGACCGTATTTCCAAGCACATTCCGTGACAGTCCTGACTGACCAACCTATCAGGGCGGTGATCCATCGTCCGGAGATGTCGGGGAGGATGGCCAAATGGGCCGTCGAATTAAGCGAGCATGACATACACTTCCAGCCTCGCCCAGCCATCAAAGCTCAAGTGCTAGGCGACTTCCTCCTCGAGTGCACCATCCCGGAGGACGGTTCTACCCCAGACTCACCGGAAGAGCCAAAGCCTGGAGCCCGGTGGCTCCTCCACGTCGACGGGTCGTCCAATGCACATTACTTCGGCGCAGGTCTAGTTCTCACCGGTCCCGAGGGGATGGCCTTTGAGTATGGCGTCCGATTCTCCTTCCTGGCTTCCAACAACGAGGCCGAGTATGAAGCCCTGCTGGCCGGTCTCAGGATCGCTCGCAACCTTAAGGTGGAAAAGCTCAGCGCCTTCACCGACTCTCAGTTAGTGGCCGGCCATGTTCGGGGAGAGTTTGAAGCTCGGGAGCCAAATATGATTCGGTATCTCCAGGAGGTGCGTAACTTGCTTCCTCATTTTTTTGAATTTGAAATTATTCAGATCCCCAGATCCAAAAATGCCCGTGCCGACCTACTCTCTCGGCTGGCAACCACGGAATCAATGGATGCCGAGCAGAAATTCCACCTGGAGACCCTGGAAAAGCCGAGCATCATGGAAGCCGACCGAGTGATGCAAGTCGAAGCCGAACCATCCTGGTTCGACCCTATCCTCAGATACCTCAAAGAAGGGTCGCTTTCGCCCGACCGAAGAGAGGCTAGGAAGCTGAGGCTACAGGCCACCCATTATGTGGTAATTGACAACCAACTTTACAAGCGGTCTTTCTCCATGCCGCTGCTTAGATGCCTTCGCCCATCCGAAGCGGATTATGCTCTGTGTGAGGTGCATGAAGGGATTTGCGGCAACCATCTGGGAAGCCGATCCCTATGTCACAAGGTACTGCGACAGGGCTACTACTGGCCGACCATGCAAAGAGACACGGACGATTTAGTCCGAGCCTGTGACTCCTGCCAGAGGCATGCAAACATCCAAAGACTCCCTTCCGCCGAGCTAGTCTCTATATCCTCCGCTTGGCCCTTTGCCAAGTGGGGGATGGACATCCTTGGTCCATTCCCGCTTGCGACGGGACAGCGGAAGTTCTTACTGGTCGCCATTGACTACTTCACCAAATGGGTCGAAGCGGAAGCAGTCGCGCAATCACCGAGGCACGGGCCCGAGACTTTGTGTGGAGATCCGTCATCTGCCGATTCGGCCTACCCCACACTATAATCACCGATAATGGCAAGCAGTTCGACAACTCCAAATTTCGTCAGTTCTGCGAGGAGCATGGAATCCGCCACCACCTTACCTCGGTCGGGCACCCACAAGCCAACGGAGCGGCCGAAGTAACCAACAGGACCCTCCTCCAGGGAATTAAAGCTCGCCTCTCCAGAGCCCGAGGCAGATGGGCTGACGAGCTACATCATGTCTTGTGGGCCTACCGAACTACCCCGAGAATCCCGACCGGCAAGACTCCATTCCGAATGGCTTTTGGCACAGAGGCTGTCATCCCTGTGGAAATAGGCCTCCCATCATTGCGGATGGAGAGCTACTCAGAGGAAGCAAGCAACGAACAACTCCGCACCAACCTCGACCTGATAGAGGAAGTCAGAGAAAAGGCCCGAATCAGGACGGCTGCTTACCAACAGAGGGTGGCTCGGTACCATGCCTCTCGGGTCAAAGGGAAAGCCTTCCTACCCGCGACCTTGTCCTCCGGAAAGCTTCTGTATCCAAACCGCTGGAGCAAAGCAAACTGGCGCCAAACTGGGAGGGCCCATATCAAATAACAGAGATTATTGGACCAGGAACCTATAAGCTGCAGGATTTGGATGGGAAGTCCATTCCCCGAACTTGGAACGCGGACAACCTTCGTAAATATTATCAATAGGGTATGTCCTCTCCAAACAATCCCCATATACCTCATTGCATATTCCTGCTTAGCTGTTTCCTTAAAACCTGTTGCGTGAGTCATTATGCGCAATATGGCTATAAATTGCAAAAGAGACAGATACTGCTTACCAATCCTCGGCACAACCGAGCTGTTTGTTTGAACAGGAATCTCCGAACCTTGGCAGGGCCAAGTAAAATATTTCTCCGAACCTCGGCAGGGCCGAGCAACAAATCTCCGAACCTTGGCAGGGCCAAGTAAAACATTTCTCCGAACCTCGGTAGGGCCGAGCAACAAATCTCCGAACCTTGGCAGGGCCAAGTAAAATATTTCTTCGAACCTCGGCAGGGCCGAGCAACAAATCTCCGAACCTTGGCAGGGCCAAGTAAAACATTTCTCCGAACCTCGGCAGGGCCAAGCAACAAATCTCCGAACCTTGGCAGGGCCAAGTAAAAGATTTCTCCGAACCTCGGCAGGGCCGAGCAACAAATCTCCGAACCTTGGCAGGGCCAAGTAAAACATTTCTCCGAACCTCGGCAGGGCCGAGCAACAAATCTCCGAACCTTGGCAGGGCCAAGTAAAATATTTCTCCGAACCTCGCAGGGCCGAGCAACAAATCTCCGAACCTTGGCAGGGCCAAGTAAAATATTTCTCCGAACCTCGGCAGGGCCGAGCAACAAATCTCCGAACCTTGGCAGGGCCAAGTAAAACATTTCTCCGAACCTCGGCAGGGCCGAGCAACAAATCTCCGAACCTTGGCAGGGCCAAGTAAAATATTTCTCCGAACCTCGGCAGGGCCGAGCAACAAATCTCCGAACCTTGGCAGGGCCAAGTAAAATATTTCTCCGAACCTCGGCAGGGCCGAGCAACAAATCTCCGAACCTTGGCAGGGCCAAGTAAAACATTTCTCTGAACCTCGGCAGGGCCGAGCAACAAATCTCCGAACCTTGGCAGGGCCAAGTAAACATTTCTCTGAACCTCGGCAGGGCCGAGCAACAAATCTCCGAACCTTGGCAGGGCCAAGTAAAATATTTCTCCGAACCTCGGCAGGGCCGAGCAACAAATCTCCGAACCTTGGCAGGGCCAAGTAAAATATTTCTCCAAACCTCGGCAGGGCCGAGCAACAAATCTTCGAACCTTGGCAGGGCCAAGTAAAATATTTCTCCGAACCTCGGCAGGGCCGAGCAACAAATCTCCGAACCTTGGCAGGGCCAAGTAAAACATTTCTCCGAACCTCGGCAGGGCCGAGCAACAAATCTCCGAACCTTGGCAGGGCCAAGTAAATATTTCTCAGAACCTCGGCAGGGCCGAGCAACAAATCTCCGAACCTTGGCAGAGCCAAGTAAAATATTTCTCCGAACCTCGGCAGGGCCGAGCAACAAATCTCCGAACCTTGGCAGGGCCAAGTAAAACATTTCTCCGAACCTCGGCAGGGCCGAGCAACAAATCTTCGAACCTTGGCAGGGCCAAGTAAAATATTTCTCCGAATCTTGGCAGGGCCGAGCAACAAATCTCCGAACCTTGGCAGAGCCAAGTAAAACATTTCTCCGAACCTCGGCAGGGCCGAGCAACAAATCTCCGAACCTTGGCAGGGCCAAGTAAAATATTTCTCCGAACCTCGGCAGGGCCGAGCAACAATCTCCGAACCTTGGCAGGGCCAAGTAAAATATTTCTCCGAACCTCGGCGGGGCCGAGCGATGAATCCCCCGAGCCATGATAAGGCAAGGCCAGGTAAGAATCATTCGGGCTAAAACCCCAGCAAAAAAGTCTAAACCTACGAGCCTCGACCAAAGCCGAACGGCCCCCAAATAGTCCCCGAAGGACTTCGCCAGGTTTAAAAACGAGTGCGTTGAGTAAAAAATCGTTGACACGCAAGAAAAAGCCACCATTGGCAAAACCATTCTCGAGGCCATCGGGCCCCACATGGTCGGCCAAAGGCCCTAGGCAGAGTTAGACGATTTCCCCCTCTGCCACTGGAAATCCTTCGGGTAACGCCCCTATAACTCGTCGTTCAAAGAACCTACATCAGCGCACAAAAAACGATGGGGCCGCGCCAACCCCCTGATTCATTACACGAGTGAAGGCCATAAACTTTAAGGAAAGGGACTTCACAGATAAACAAGGTCCATCTTTCATTCATAAAAGGAGGAGGACTACAGAGAGACTGCAAAAAAGCAAAAACAAGAACGGGCAGAGGCCCTGGAGTCAGTCGCCCCCAGAGGCCAGTAACTCCTCCAGGCGTCCTGTCAGGTCAGCCACCTGCTGACGAAGAGACATAATTTCCTTCCTCTGCCGGTCTATCAACCGGTGTGAGGCCTCCGCCTCCTTGACAGAAACGTCCAGAATTCCTCGGTAGTCCTCGCAAGCTGCTCATTGCTCGCGAAGCCCGACGCGAGGCTCAACCCATCGACAGTTACGGAGGTGCGCCTCCCTCCGAGTGCGGCAGGCTGCTAAGCGAGGAATGCGAGTCACTTGATGATCGCGCTGGGGAGGCCATTCCTTTTCGGAGCTCAAACCGAGGGATGGCCGAACCAATCCCCTTTGGTCATATTTATACCCGCCAGGCAGGTATCCCGATCGGCCGCGCCGCAAACGCCGACCCATGAGAGTTTGCCATGTGTCACCATTCTAATGCGTAAGGAATCCAAAGAGTCGCACCCTATCCCGAATAAGATCGATGAGCGCGAGTAGATGTTTGGGGGTTTCCCAGGCGAATATTTTTTGATCTGTCGCCCCACACATTAAACGCATTAGACACTTCCCCAGGCTGCTTAATACGCCCCTCTTCCTCGGAAAACGTGGAAGTCCGCCGCTCGGCCGATAACTTACCCCCGGAAAGAGCAGCATCGCCAATAAAAGCGTGACAACACGCCGCCCGTTCCGCTCGGGTGCCCCCTTTATCAAGCGCCACGTGGACCTAACGCTGTGGCCTGCAACGGCGGCTAAATCGCTCCCTCCGAGCTACAATAATCTCGAACCTCGGCAGGGCCGAGCTACCAATTCTCTGAACCTTGGCGGGGCCAAGTAAAATGTCTTCCGAACCTCGGCAGGGCCGAGCCACAAAATTCTCCGAACCTCGGCAGGGCCGAGATGCGAAATTCTCCGAACCTCGGCAAGGCCGAGCTACAGAATTCTCCGAACCTCGGCAGGGCCGAGCTATAAAAATTCTTCGAACCCCGGCAGGGCCAAGTAAAATGTTCCCCGAAACTCGACTATCCCGAGTGACTGGTTCCTTGAACCACGACGAGAAGGGGTGCGAATTCCCTAAGCTTCGGCCAAGACCGACCTACGATAAATCAGGCTCTAGGAAAGCGAAGCGCAAAAACACCAAGTTTCCGACCAGAGTAAGGGGCGTGTTTCCCCGAATGATCTACGAATCGCCAATACGAACCTCGATTAGTTCGGGCGGCATAAAACCCTCGTCTAAGGACGAACGAAACGCTTTGTACCCCACAAACGACAATGACTACAAGCTCGGCACAAGAAAAGATAGAGGTCAAAAAACATAACTCTCTTTATTGCCGATCATGATCAGTTACAAATGCCTCACGGGCGTTACAAGAGCATTGAAATGCATAAAATAAAAGCAAGTGCAAAACTCAGCAACCAGACAGTCGTGATCACATCCAGTCGGTTAGGGCCGATAATTGCCCATCGACACGGACCAATAGTTGCGACTGGCTCCGAGTGGTGGCGATATCTCGGTGACCCAACCGAGATATCTGGATGGCCATCCCAGACCACCCGATTGGGGGACCCCTCGGCGAGCAGGTGGGAAGCCAGCGGACCTTGGCGTTAGAACGCCCTCCCGAACCGAGCGCGTGCCGCCGCGCCCTGCCGAATCTCAAGGACAAGGAGTCGGCGAACAGGCGCTTCCACCCCCCTCCCGTGATAAAGGATTCCCCAAGCGGCTGAGCCCAGGAATCCGAACCAGGGAAGGAGGGAAATACACACAACCCATGGGAGGCCCGCGTGCCTTCCGACCCTGCGTCTCCGAGCAGGAGCCGCAGAGACGCACAGGAAGCGCATATGTGCGCTCTCCGTGTGATCTCTGCGCCCCCCCATGTGCGCTCTCCATGTGATCTCCGGGACTCATCCCCTAAGGACGAGCCATCCTCCTGCTCCCCGGTCGCCCCAGCTATCCGGCGGCAAGGAGCCCATGAAAAGCTTGGCCCTCTCACTTGCAACAACAGAGAAATGAGCATGATGGAAGCTCTAACGAGAAAAAAACTTTGGGGATAACCAGATGAGACCCCCCTTTTCCTTTTTATAGGCGAAAATGGACCGGGAAAAGCTACCCAGACTGCGCGTCCCGAGATTCAAACTTCCAAGCAGTACCTCCACGTGGTCTCTCAAGATTGGCGCCCCACTGCGCGCCAAACCCACGCCTGAACCAGGACGCGTACGGAGATCCCCTTCCTGATCCCGAATCGCAGTCATTAAATGCAGGAAATCGTCCGCTGACGCTTCGAAAACCGGCGGGCTCAGAAAATCGTCCTTCGAAATAGTACTGTCCAATGATGGACGGTTGCGTACGCATCACGACAAAGGACCTGCATGGGAAAAGAGCACCTTCCGGAAAGCTCTGACAGCTTTATGCCCCCACTGTGCCGTATCACCGTTTCTGGTAAAGTAAAAACCGAATTGCCTGCGAGACAGCAGGGCACTGGCAGGATGGCAGGAAGCGCGAAACCCATTTTACCTGTCGGCCCCAGCCGACCCATTTTGTCTGTCGGCCCTAGCCGACCCATTTTATCTGTCGGCCCCTGCCGACCCATTTTACCTGTCGGCCCCAGCCGACCATTTTGTCCGTCGGCCCTAGCCGACCCATTTTATCCCCCTGCCGACCTATTTCCTGTCGGCCCCAGCCGACCATTTTGTCTGTCGGCCCCGCCGACCTATTTATCTGTCCGTCGGTCGGCCCCTGCCGACCTATTTCCTGTCGGCCCCAGCCGACCCATTTTTGTCTGTCGGCCCCCGCCGACCTATTTTATCTGTCGGCCCCGCCGACCTATTTTATCTGTCGGCCCCAGCCGACCCATTTTTGTCTGTCGGCCCAGCCGACCTATTTTATCTGTCGGCCCAGCCGACCTATTTTATCCGTCGGCCCCAGCCGACCTATTTGCCTGTCGGCCTTAGCCGATCCACTTTGTTCGTCGGTCCAAACCGACATATTTTGCCTATCGGCCCGAGCCAATACGTTTTCCTGGTCTCGAATTAAAGGTGCCCAAGGGTATCAGCAAGCCATGGGCCGCTCACCTTTGAGACAAGGCTAAGCAACAGCAAAGTCACGCAGAAAAACACTCAGATAAAAACAGGAAATCCTTTACTACGAAACGACAAACAAATGTCTAAAAAGGAAGATACAAGAGCGGCTCCTAAGAACCAGGAGCCCCACCGGCTTTGGGAATGCCCTCAGTCACATCTGCAGGAGCACGGCTAGATTCGCCCTTCTCTGATATTTTCGCCCCTCTGTGACAGTTTGCGACCGTCCCTCGGAGGCTACGGCTTCGCTGGGACCAGGGGCGCCGCCAGGCTCGGCGTCAGAAACATCGACATATTCATCTTCGTCTTCTTCTTCGACTCGCCGTCTTCGGAATCTTCAGCACTCAGGAAGGAAAGGTCCCATTCCGGGTGCTTGTTAAGAATTTGCTGTTTGCACTCTCCTTCCCATGAAGGAAGGCGTCAACGCTGATAGCGTCTTGCCTCCCTCTGAGTATGGCGTGCTGCGTCTTGGCCTCCGCTATCTGCTTCTCAGCCTCGATCACCTGGGCCTTCAGGACGACGTTTTGCTCCTCGAGCTCGCTAACCCGTCTCGAGCTCCGAGCTCCTACTGCGAGCGGACACGAGCTCACCTTGAAGAGCCCGAACCTCCGACTCCATCTTCGCCATCTGAAAAATCCAAAATCAAATCGGCACTGCGAGAACCCAGTAGAAAAACAAAAAGGGAAAAATAAGAGCGTACCTCCCCCTCTCGCGGCCAACCTTTTGGCCATCTCTTCTGCCTCGCTCCTGGCTCTCGACCTGTCAGCCCGTACCAGCTCGACCCTCTCCTGCAGAGTGCTGATCTTCAGCTGTCTGGCCTCGATATCCCTCCGGCTTGGGATAATTCGTCGCTCACCCGAGCTATGGTTCCCTGGTCCCACTTAGCGCCTCTTTCAAATGGGCAATCTCACTATCGCGGCGCTTCAGTCGCTCCTCCACTTCGCCGAGCATCCTCGCCAAACGCCTTCTTTCCTCGTCGGCCTCTCTCCCCAGCCGACTCATACTTTCGCCGTGTTCCCGCCGCATCGCCGCCACCTCCGCGGAGTGTTTTGACTCAATTCTGGCCAGCTCCAAGCACGCATTGTCGTTCTTCGCCAGGAGTTCCTCTAACTCCTCCACCCTGCGCTTATGCTTGGACACCTCGTCCAGAGCGGCCTGATGTGCCGCCCTTGCCCCCTTCAAGTTCCTATCCATCGTGTCCATGAGCTCTTTGAACTGCTCAGACACCTTCACCCGCGACTGGAGCTCGACATTCTCCCTCCGGGCTTGGACACTGGCCCCCATCGCCAAACTCAAGCGCCAGCAAATTGCCCGGGAAAGCAAACACTCTGTAAAGGCAAAAATTGAATAAGAGCCCACGGTGGGGGTCATCGAGAAACATCTATTATGCAAGAGGAGTAACTCACCCGCGAGGCATAGCCCGGGTCATCTTCATCAAGGTTGTGTTATCAATGTCGGGAAGGTGGATACTTTCTGCCATGCCTTGCTGCCCGAATGCAGCATCGACCAACCCCAGGTCGGCGAACTTGTCCGCCGAGGGATCCGCACCCGGATACAGGGCCGACTTATCATGGCAGAAAACGCCTCCTCGATGCTAGCGTCTGAGCTGCCGAATGAGCCAACCCCGCCTGAGGGACCAGCCTGGGCGGCCTCCACCTGAGAGGCCTTCAATCTCCCAGCCTCCTCCGTCAAGGCCCTGGCTTGGGTTTCTTCAGATATTTCAGCCAGCCCAAGCGCCAGCCTCCCCAAAACTTTCTCGAAGAAGCTCCCAATGCGAAGCTCCCGCCTTGCTGCGTCTCCTCCTTCGACGCCCCTCCCTCGGTCACCACCATTCGTGTCTCCGCCGCAGGACCCTCCGAGGTCCCGGCCTGTTCCACGCTTGCGCCTCCTCCGCAGGCTCCCCTGAAGTCTCGGTCTGGCCCCCCCACTGCTTCTGGACCCCTCTGCAACAGGACCGAGGTAGAGTTCTCCCTGAACCTCTCCAGCTACGACCGTCTCCTCCCCCTCTTCTGCTGGGGCCGGTGGTGATCCCGCGGGGACAATGGCCCCCTCGGGGATGGCCGCCTCCATCGGATCCGCCGCCGTTTCCTCCTTCAGGGGGAACGCGGTCTGACGAGTCGACGGAGCTTCATCCGAGCTATCTGAAATCTCCAACACGAAAGGGTCGGGCGCCACAACCCCCTCCCCGGGCTTTCCTTCGCCCCCGACGCTTTTGCCATAACTGCCCCGGCATCCGGCGGACTCCTCGCGGAAGCATGAGCCCTTTTTATGGGCCGCCCGCTGTCCGCGCCGCTACCTTCCCCGGGATGCTTCCCTCTCTTCCTCTTGGAGAGGCTCGACAATGCCGACCTTGCGGCTGCCACATCAAAGCACACATACTCAGAATCAAGCACACTAATCGAAAAAGATACACGGCACGAAGGAGACTCACCTTGCGGGTCCAAGGGGCTGAGCCCGGCTGCGAAGAGGGCCCCCTCCGATAGCAGGTCATTAGCCGAAAACACCTGCCCGTTGCGGAGGACGTCCAAGTCCTCCTCTTCCTGCGCCGACAAGGCCGGATGCGTCTCCGCATCCCTTACAACATCCCCCCATCTCCGAGGGAAGTCGGAGCCGATGTTCCCCTCCGCGATGACAAACCGACTCTTCCACCCCTTGATGGAAGAGGGCTTATCCGCGATTACGTTGAAGGATTTCCGGGGCCCGATGTAGGGCCACTCCGATCTCCTCCTGGGAATCAGGTGGTAGCAGGCGCGGAAAAGGGGAAGGGTGGCAATGATCCAAATCTGGTGACACATCGAGATGAACCCGATGACATTCCGCCAACTATTCGGAGCCACCATTGATGGGCTGATGTTGTAGTGGGTCATGATCTCCTTCACCAGGGGATGGAGAGGAAAACGAAGACCCGCCTTCAAACTGTCTTCATAGATGAAGACCCCGGACTCTAAATCTCGGGTAACCCTATCTTCGGGTTCCGGCGCCCGTAAGACGATGTCCAAGGGCAAGCCATACCGTTGGTGAATCCTCCCCAAGTCCTCAGCAACAATCTCGGAGGCCACATCGTCTGGGCTCATCGCCATTGAAAGAGGTACCAAACGGAAGCAATGAGCGTCGAAGAAGACGAAAGACCAGAACCCCTCTTTGAAAACAAAACGAGAAGACGCCAAGCGCACATGCACAATATATGTATATATATACACCATGCGGCCATCACTTCGCTTCTCCGCCAAGGAAGCCACCCTGAAGAGGCGGGGCGTCTCGTCCCAGGCATCCAAAATCGCCTCGACAACCACCCGATCGATCGGGATTCGAAGCGTGGCGCAATCCTAACCGCCGCTCGCGGAGGAGCCTTAGCCCCGAAGGCAAGACGCTCACGCCGCATTAATTAAGGCATCATTGCGCAAGCCAGTTAAACCAAGACGTCCCATCCAGACGCGCCATTCAAACTCGTACTCCCTACGCCCGAACCTACGCTTCGAACTAGGGAGTGGAGGGCATGTGTTGAGGGGTAAAATCGTCATTGCATTAATGTCCGTGCGAGGCGGCTAAGGCTGACCTCCTCCCTTTGCCTCCTCCGGGCTTCCGTAGCTCGGCCTCCTCCAGGCTTCCGTAGCTCGGCCTCTTCCGGGCTTCCGTAGCCCGGCCCCCCGGGCTTCCGTAGCCCGGCCCCCTCCGGGCTTCCGTAGCTCGGCCCCCTCCGGGCTTCCGTAGCTCGGCCTCTTCCGGGCTTCCGTAGCCCGGCCCCCTCCGGGCTTCCGTAGCTCGGCCCCCTACGGGCTTCCGAAGCTCGGCCTCCGCCGGGCTTCCGTAGCTTGGCCTCCTCCGGGCTTCCGTAGCTCGGCCTCCTCCGGGCTTCCATAGCTCGGCCTCCTCCGGGCTCCCGTAGCTCGGCTCCTTTGAGCGATCCACAACCTAACATACCTCCGTGAACCTGACGCAGGAGAGCCCGAACCTACCTGAGCGGCATCCTAGACAAGTAATCATATCGGAACGTGGCCTAAAGCCTATCATAACCGCCCCAGGCCTACTCAACCCGATCTCGAGACACCAGGGAGCTCTCCCAGCCATCGATACCAAAACAAACAGGATACGGATCCTAACGGCCCCACAACGGCCTGATTCTGTCCATCTCTGTATCATAACAACCTCCGGACCTTCCAGAAGGCGCTCACGATCCAGGTGGCAGTCTATAAATATCATAATTGCAGATTCCTTAGGTACGCGACTCTGTACGCACACTTGCACGCTTACACCCCCACTCTCACTCTCCTGCTCTCGCGGGTAGCTCGTCGGCGCTCCAGCCCTTTGGAGCCTCTGATTGGCCGCCCCCAGAGAGGTCTCCCGGAGAGATCCACCTCCTCACTATCTGGTTGATCGACGATTTCTTCTCCACTGACTTGAGCATTGGAGGGTCTTCCGCGGAGGACCACCCCCAGCGTCCCTCCGCGTGTGGACTTCTTTGCAGGTTCCCCCCCCTCTTCCTGGAGATCGACCGCGCCCGAGTCGGAGGACGGATTTCAGCGGCAACAACTTCTAAAGTGAAAATAATGGTGAAGAGTTTTGCAAATGTATTCTAGTTTTGTTAGGTATATATTGATTTAGAGTGATTGAAACAAAGTTGAGAGAATACTTAGTATTTAACTAAATTGATATTCCTATCAAAGAATTTTAAAATTTCTAAGCTTTGTATAATTCCCTTGGTTACACCGAAGGCTGCGTCTCTTGCCCTTTGTTTATGCTTTAAAAATCGTGTGCGAGGTCTCTTCGTCCCGACTGTCTGTTTTCACATGCTGCTTTAAGATTCATGCTCCAGCGTTTCTTCATCCCGATCTCTGGTGTTTTCGGGGGATCTGCTCCCAGCTTCTCTGCTAGAGATGTCTGATGGTTGTTCTGTCCCGATCTCCGTTGTGGATCGCCGTCCGGAGAGCATGTACCGTCTCGTCGCAAGGGAGGCAGTTTGTTCACCTGGTCTGCTCCGACACCATCCCCTGATAGAGTTGTTGGGCTGGAGCTTCAGTTCCTGGACATCATCCAGCTTCCTACGGCGGCGATTGACCGGAAGGCTGAGGACTGGTCTTCCTCCGGCTTGATTGTCCGATCTTTGTCTCGATGGGTTCCCCTTGAAGCTGTGATCAGGGAACTCCGTCAGGCTGGTCTTGCGGGCCGAATCGACTCTATCTCCCTTGCCCATCGAACTTCCTTGCTCAAGTTTGAGCTCCCGGAGGCAAGAGGCGCTGCCCTGCGGCAGCCCTGGGTTGTGAATGGCCAGCCGTTAGTGATGGATGTTTGTGTAGTAACCCATCTTAATAATGGTCCTAATTTTATTGACTAAACGTATCTCCTATTAAAGTGATAACAGCCCCCCTCCCTTAATTCCTAAATGCTCGCTTGATGGGGCATGCGTTGAAGGAAATGGGTATAAAAAGGGACCCATCCTAAGGTTTCAGAACACGGTTCTCTAAGGTTTCAAAACACGGTTCTCTCGAGAGAGATCCTAAAGTTTCAGAACAAGGTTCTCGAGAGAGATCCTAAGGTTCTCAAGAGAGAAACCTAAAAGCGGAGGCATTGGAATTGAGTCCCTGATCAAGAGCAATCATGAAGGCATACACCATCTGAATGCGAGAGCTCGTTGATTAGAAGACCGATCCATCGAGAGGAAGAGGGAAGATCAAGAGGGAAGATCAATCGAGATCGTAAGAAAGGAAGATCTCCCGTGCAGTCCAAAGAAAACCAGGAAGATCGGATTCCTTACCACCATTAAATAATAATGGCTGGAGGTAATTATGTTTAAGCAAATTAAGTCTAACATTTGGTATCAGAGCGAGGTTAAAACCTCTGCCTTATTTTGCGAAGATTTCTATTAAGTTTCTCTTTTCAAGCAATTAATGCCGCGTGTTTTCGTTTTTAGTTT
This sequence comes from Calamus simplicifolius, assembly GCA_900491605.1. Classification (NCBI taxonomy): domain Eukaryota; kingdom Viridiplantae; phylum Streptophyta; class Magnoliopsida; order Arecales; family Arecaceae; genus Calamus; species Calamus simplicifolius. Next base: position 1,261,425 of record UESW01004074.1, read on the forward strand.
TTCGGATCTCAGGTTGGTTTCGATCAATTCTTATCTTTGTTCACGGAATTGACAGAAACCATTAAACCTATTTAAGATTCCGATTTTTGCGGAAAACAAAACGTGGCTTCTTTCTTTTCTATTAAAGATTTCTTTCTAGCATTAAAGGTTTCCCGGATTTCTTTTTATGGTATTAAAGAGATAGCATTAAAGAAAGAAAAAGAAAAGAAACGTAGCATTAAAGAAAAGAAAAACTAAAGAAGAGAAATGCAGGGCTTCAATAACCACATCGGTGAAATATTAAAGGAAGAGAAACTTTCGGTTTTCGTTTTTCTCGCTTATGGTCTTTCCGTTCTCTCACGGGATTTAAAATCTGGATTGGTTGGATTTTAAATGCATTTATTATCTGTTTAATGTTTTATTAAATCATGTAACATGATTTATTTTTATCATTTGTTTCTTGAGTTTAAATTTTTGTATTAAAATACGCCTCCTGAGTCTCTATGCCTACGGTGTTTTGCATAGACTGGCCAAGGGAATAATGAGCTACGGCCGGACGTATTTAATTAACAAATTTTTTTCTTAAGATGATAATTTTAAAATTTATTAAACAGATATTGAAATGTTATCTTCTATTCTGCATACTAGATTTATTCTATGCATGAATTTGGTGGTAGTGTAAAAATCACAATGCAAATCCTTTCAAGGTCTGATTGGTCATTTGGTGTCTAGAAAGGTAAAGAGATTGTGGTTACTTAATTGGTTCCGTTGATTGACCTAAGGAAAGCAACGGGGGGACCCCCACTTCTCTTTCACTGGCCTGGCCAATTTGACTAACTCGGATCTTGATTTGGAAATGTTACGTTGATTAAGATCACTACCTAATAATCATGCTAAATTGGTTAATCTATATGCATATAATGTCATGTGATCAATATGATGTTGATTAATTGAGGAGTAGCCACAACATCTTTGATTAATCAAAATTATATATTAAGTTGCAAAGATCACATAAGGTTAGATGACATTAATTGTGACTAATTATATTAATGTAATGAATCTTATCCCACAGGAATTTTTGTTGCACTAATATAATTAATTAGGATGCGATAACAAATTATTTTCTTAATTACCCACAGGAATTAAGAAAGGAATATAATTTGTTAGTCACATCATTAAGCTAATGAGTCTATTTGAGTATAATAACTTAGCCCAGGTAGTTATTGTATGTTATTGATTCATATTATTGCATGTTTACATTGGTAAAACATGACATCAGTTATATGCCTCAAATTCAATTACATGAACATGATTTTTTTTTATGCAGCTATTTTGCCTGTTAATATTTCTGATATGAAATGTGACATTCCCGATTTAAGTGGTGATAATTATAAATTATGGAAGGAGAGAATTCTCTTCAATTAGGGTGCATGGATATTGACTATGCTATCAGGAAGGATGAACCACATTTAGTTACATCTACTAGCACTCAGGCTGAGATTGCTGCGTATGAACGATGGGAACGGTCCAATCGCCTCAGTATGATGTTCATACGTACTAAAATTTCTGCTAGTATACGTGGTTCAATTCCTGAGTGCAAAAATGTCAAGGAACTTCTGAAGGCTATTGATGCACAATTTGAGTCTTCAGATAAGGCAATGGCTAGCACCCTAATGACAAAGTTATCATCAATGAAGCTCACTACGGTTGGAGGTGTGCGTGAGCACATCATGAAGATGAGGGACATTGCGGCTCAGTTGAAATCCCTAGAGGTAAATCCCAGAGGT
>UESW01004075.1:0-92500 GCA_900491605.1 Calamus simplicifolius
TGAAATTTCAATGTAACCGATCGATGATAATTAATAGCAGAATACATATCACAAAAAATATTCTTGAATGGGATAGGGCCTTACCTTATAGACATGGAGTGAAGGTAGAATTATTTAAGACACTTGAATTCTTGTGAAGTCTCATGATTAAACGCACCGCCTTGCGGCCCGACCCAAACTCAAGCCCTCCCATTAGCCATGAACCTGTGCATCGGTCCTTGCTAGCACGCCAAGGATCGTAGCCGTGGCTCGCCCTTGCATGGTAGGGTCCTTAGTTGCCTAAAAAAATTGGTACTTATAAATGATTTAAATGGTTGTTATTAACCTTAGTTGTGACCAAGAAATAATTTAGTTATATATTTATTAATACTAATATAGTTTTATTTGTGGTTTCATTTAATGATTTACCAGACTTTGTATAAGTCGATCAAAAATGAGCGGGGCTCGCTTGTGGATGTATGCAAGGATAAAAGATGGCTTGCTGAATCCAGATTTTCTGAATGGATTGGAAGAATTTATCGCATTTGCATGCCAGCCAACCTGGCTGATGGATGGCCCTAGGATTAGGTGCCCATGCAACTTCTAGGTGTCAGAATAAAGCCTATAGATGTGGAAACTGTTAAGGCATTTGTGTAAGAAGGGGTTCGATCCGATAGTTCCTGTGGGCAAAAGGGTTCATAACGACTACAATTTGGTTGAAGTGAACCATCGACGAAGATTACAGAAATATGACCCATTCATCCTTGCATCCCAAGCTCAGCAAGTCTTTTACTGCGGATATCCAAGTTTGCGCAACGACAAGCGAGATTGGTGGGCCGTTTCTAAAATCGTCCCACGTTCAACAATCGTATTAGAGGAGAGTTCATCAAGTCAATCGCCGAGTGCCCTGCATTTCAAGAGGATGAGATGGAACTGCATGCAATTGAGGACGACACAAGAGCTCCTGAAACATCACTTATCGATCCAAGTGGTGATGTCCAAGAAATTGCGGATGCAAATGTTCGGTTTCCTTCCGATAATGAAACTGATTCGCAATCCGATACGGCATCGGATGTTGAACCAACATTTCACGAAACAAATGACAACGATTAAACATAAAGGTTTTTTAAAATTTAACTTTTTTTTATAAGTGTTAAATTCGTACATAGTCAATCATTAATCGTAATTTAATTGTGTGAATCCTTAGTATTTTCAGTATGAGGGGCAGAGGTAGATCTACCGACGATAGATTGGGTGAGCAGAGACGTAGTTTGGATCCTTCGACATCAGATCACATGAGCGTCGGAGATGGAGAGTTTGGATCTCCAGCAGAGGCGCAGCCTTCGACCTCTGCACCAGTATTACCATCTACCCGATCGGCACAGACCTCCGAGAGTTCTTCCGCCTTCGGCCGCACTTTACTTCGACTTGATGCTCAGGGGATGTAAGTATATATTAATTACAAATATTTGTTAATGTTTTTAAGTCATTAACTTATAAACTTGCATTTTTTTAACAGATTCATTGAGCAGCATCATGTCTCCAGCCACATCAGCGCCGTTTTTCAGAGGCGTGCAGATCCCAGTGGCTACGATTGGCGCCACGTATCGCCGGCCACGAGGGAGTTTTATTTTTCCGAGTTTCAGGTAAACTTATTAAATACAATTTAGCAGTGATATATAATTCTTTAAAGTTAATAAATTCAGAAACTAACTGTTTATTTTAATGCAGAAAAAATTTACGTGGGATCCTGCCACCCATGATGCCATTAGGGCAGCATGGGAGGCTCTGACGCGACGCCGATACTCCGACATGCTTCATCGTTGGAGGTCGTCGGGTCAGCGTCCTGCGCACGTGCCAGAGGGTATTTGGCACGAGTGGCAGCAGGCCTGGGAGTCCGATGGCTGGCGCAGGAGGTCCGCATCAGCCAGCACGAACCGCCGATCTGAGAAGGGCGGTCGTGGCACGGGTCTCTCCTGTCATACATCGGGCTCCATTTCGATTCAGGAGCACAGACGGCGTATGGTAAGAAAACATAAATATTTTAATTTTAGTTCTTTACAAATATTTTTAGTTCCTGGTGAGTTTCGTCTATTCACGACGGATCCTGGGTCGATACGCGATCACGGGAGGTTGCGGTAAGAAATTAGATTTATGTAGTATCTGTTTAATTTTTAAAATTTTATTTCTAGAAATTTATTAACTCATTTATTATTGATTTCATAATTTCAAGGCACGAGTCGACGAGCTTCGATCCCAGGCATCACAGGTCGACTCTACTGATGGGGAGACGCCCGTCGAACTCTCAGCAGATGAGAGTCGACGTGTGTTTTTGGAGGCTGTTGGTGCCCAGCCACGAGACCGCAGGGTCTATGGTATGGGCACTAGAGCTTCTACATTTTTTCCCCATCAGGCCTCCAGCTCGCGAGTTCCTGCTGATCTTCCTCCCGAGCGTTTAGAGGAGCTTCGCAGATCTATTGCAGAGGAGCTTCGCCAGGATTACGAGCAGGATTTTGAGGATCGTATGCGAGGCCGGGATCAGGAGGTTGCTGACATGCGAGATGAGATGCACTATTTGCGGGATATGGTTAGACGCTTGTCGCAGAGTCTTCAGCCTCCACAGCCTCCACAGCCTTCACGTGATCATTCAGATTCTTGATGTATTTTTTTTTTTATGTTGTAAAAACTTTTAAATTTTAATATATAAATTATTTTTTGAAATTTATTATTGTTTGGATTGAGTGAAAAATGTTTGTATCAATATTTAGATTTAACGAAATTTATTAATCGTTTTAATTTTTAATCATTTATATTTTTTAAAAAAAAATTTTCGACGCTTGCGACTAAATTGCATCGCTAATATTTTAAAAATTATTATTAAATATTGCGACGCAATTTCGCAATATTTAAAAAAAATTTAATTTTTAAAATTTTATTTTATTTAAAAATTTTAATAAATATTGCGACGCAATTGCGTCGCAATATTTAAAATTTTTTTATTTTTAGCGAAAATTGAAAAAAAATTATTATTAAATATTGCGACGCATATGCGTCGCAATATTGCGACGCAATTTTGCGTCGCAATATTTAATAATTAATTTTTTTAAAAATAATTTTAAATTTGCGACGCATTTTATGCGTCGCAGAGCGTCGCAATTGCGTCGCAATATTGCGACGCAATTGCGACAAAAGAGTATTGCGACGGGGAGTTGAGCGACGCCATCATTGCGTCGCTATTGCGTCGCTAAACATGGTTAGCGACGCATTGCGACGCATTTGGGCATCGCAATATTTTATTTCTCTTGTAGTGTTAATTGCACTTGTGTTATCACATCTAATTGGAGTTTTATCAAGTGTTATGCCATAATCTTCAAGTTGTCTCTTAATCCAAAGGATTTGAGCACAGTAACTTCCAGCTGCAACATATTCTGCTTCAGCAGTTGATAATGCAACCAAATTTTGCTTTTTGCTAAACCAAAAGATTAAGTTACATCCTAAAAATTGACATGCATCACTTGTGCTTTTTCTATCTAATTTACATCCAGCATAGTCGAAATCAGAATATGCAATCAAGTTTAATGTTGAGTCTCTAGAATACCATAAACCTACATTTTTAGTTCCACTTAAATATCTTAAGATTCTTTTTACAGCAATTAAGTGAGATTCTTTAGGTTCAGATTGAAATCTAGCACATAGACAAACAGCAAACATGATATCTGGTCTACTAGCTATTAAGTAAAGAAGAGATCTGATCATACCTCTGTAATATTTTTGATCTACTTTCTTACCATCTTCATCTTTGTCCAATTTGCATGAAGGGCTCATAGGTGTTCCAAGTGGTTTGATTGACTCCATTCCAAACTTCTTGAGAAGTTATTTTGTGTATTTTGCTTGATTGATGAAAATTCCCTCTTTGCTTTGTTTCATTTGAAGTCCTAGGAAGAAATTGAGTTCTTCCATCATGCTCATCTCAAACTCACCCTGCATTAGCTTAGCAAATTCTTGACATAACAGATTGTTAGTAGCACCGAATACAATATCATCAACATATATTTGTACTACTAATAAATCCTTATCTTTTCTTTTCAAAAATAGTGTTTTATCAACATTTCCTCTTATAAAGTCATTTTCAATCAAAAATTTACTTAATCTTTCGTACCAAGCTCTAGGTGCTTGTTTTAAACCATATAGTGCTTTGTGCAGTTTAAAAACATGATTTAGAAATTCATGATCTTCAAAACTAGGAGGTTGTTCAACAAAAACTTCCTCATTTATAAATCCATTTAAAAATGCGCTTTTAACATCCATTTGAAATAAATTGATATGCATATGACATTCAAATGCGAGTAATAATCTAATTGCTTCTAGTCTAGCTACAGGTGCAAAAGTTTCATCAAAATCAATTCCTTCTTCTTGATTATATCCTTTTGCGACTAATCTAGCTTTGTTTCTAATTACTATGCCATTTTCGTCTAATTTATTTCTAAATACCCATTTTGATCCTATAACAGAATAATCTTTAGGTCTATCTACAAGAGTTCAGACATTATTCCTAGTAAATTGATTTAATTCTTCTTGCATGGCTAACATCCAATTATTATCTTTTTCTGCCTCTTCAATAGTTTTAGGTTCAATTTGAGATACAAATGCAAGATGATTATTGATGTTTCTCATTGATGATCTAGTTCTTACTCCTTGAGATGGATCACCTATAATTAATTCTTTTAGATGACCATAGGCATATCTCCAATCTCTAGGAAGATCTATATCATTATGATTTGCATCAACAACATCAACACTAGGGGAATCATTATCTTTGGCTTCTTGTTCATGATCTAAAGATACATCAATATTTAACTTTTCAATGTCTCTTTCTAGAATATTTGTATCTTCCTCATCATCAATTATTCTTGAACTAGATGCTAAAGATTCATCAAAAATTACATGAATAGATTCTTCTACAATTAAGTTTCTCTTGTTAAACACTCTATAGGCTTTACTAGATGTTGAATATCCTAAGAAAATGCCTTCATCAGATTTTGCATCAAATTTTCCTAGATTATCTTTACCATTATTATGAATGAAACATTTACAACCAAATGCATGAAAGTAGCTTATGTTTGGTTTTCTATTGTTCCACAGTTCATAAAGAGTTTTCTTAATGATTGGCCTAATCAAAGCTCTATTAAGAATGTAACATGCCGTGTTTATAGCTTCCACCCAAAAGTATTTTGGTAGGTTGCTTTCACATAGCATGGTATGGGCCATGTCTTCTAAGGTTCTATTTTTTCTTTCAACTACTCCATTTTGTTGCGGTGTTCTAGGTGCTGAAAAATTATGATGGATGCCATTTTCTATGCAAAAGTTTTCAAATAGATGATTTTCAAATTCAGTGCCATGATCACTTCTAAGAGACACTATGGTGTAATTTTTCTCATTTGTGACCTTTTTGAAGAATTTCAAAAACAATGGAAAGGTCTCATCTTTATGAGCTAAAAACAATACTCAAGTATATCTAGAGTAATCATCTACAATCACAAGACCATATTTCTTTCCTCCTAGACTTGTGGTTCTAGTAGGTCCAAAAAGGTCCATGTGAAGTAGTTCAAGTGGCCTAGAAGTGGAAATAATATTTTTAGTTTTGAAAGAGTTTCTAGTTTGTTTTCCAAATTGACATGCATCGCAAATTTTGTTATTTTCAAAATCTAATTGTGGAAGTCCTTTTACTAAATCCATTCTTATTAATTTTGAAATTAGGTGTGTGCTTGCATGACCTAATCTACAATGCCATAACCAACCAATCTCATTCATATTAGCATTATTAGCAACTAAGCAATGATTACTAGTAGACAAATTGTCTAAATCAATCAAGTATACATTGCCATTTCTATTTCCAATAAAAATAATGCTATTATCTATGGGATTAGAAATAGTGCAGATAGATGCTTCGAATGATACTTTAAAACCTTTATCACATAATTGGCTAATACTAATTAAATTATATTTTAAACCATTGACATATAAAATATTTTCAATATATATGGAGGGAGTTATTTGAATATTACCAAACCTCATGATTTGGCCTTTGCCATTGTCACCAAACGTAACAACTCCTCCTCTTTTGCTTTCAAGGGGGATGAATTGATCCTTGTCACCCGTCATGTGTCTTGAGCAGCCACTATCGAGATACCACTTTCGCTTTGATCTTTTGGCCGCAAGACACTCTTGCAAAAATAATTAAGTCTTATATTTAGGTACCCAAGCCTTCTTGGGTCCTTCATGGTTAGTAGCATAAAAATTGTTCTTTTGGGAACCCATATTTTCTTTCCTTTACTATTTAAATTTTTGTTACTATTTCTCACATTACATTCATAGGATTTATGGCCTTTCTTGTTACAATAATGACATGTAACACTATCTATATTTTGTTCTTTTCTAAAGAAGTTTTTGACACATTTTTTTTATGTTAGATCTATATCCTAATCCAGCCTTATCAAATATGGCTCTTTGATTACCTAATAACAAATTAAGTTTTTCAGAACTATAAGTAAATTTATCAATAATATTCTTATATTTATCTACTTCCTTCTTTAATTTATCATTTTCATTGGAAATTGACTCTTTTTCTTTTGTTAAATTTTTATTTTCAGATTTCAGCATCTTAATCTCATTAGTAAGATTATCTTTTTCTTTAATGAGAATTGAATTATCATTTTTTAGAAATCTGTATTTCCTTTTTAAAAAAAATCATCAACTAGTTCATTAAAAGCTTCAAACAATTCATCAAATGCAAAATCATCATAAGGATTTTCAGAACTTACCTCGTTGTCGTCGTTTGCCATAAAGCAAATGTTTGCAACTTCTTTTTGATCTTCCTCTGAAGAGGATTCATTGCTGTCGCTCCAGGTTGCAACATAGGCTTTCTTCTTCTTCTTGTAGGTTTTCTTTAGTAGATGACAATCATATCTAAAGTGCCTCGGTTTCTTACACTCATAGCAAATTAAGGGGTCTTTCTCTTTGTCCTTGTCTTTGTCCTTTTCTCTTTCTCCTTCCATCTTAATTCCAGATTTCTTCTTGTGGAAGGGTCTCTTTCTTCTCATGAATTTTTTAAATTTTCTAGCTAGAAGAGCAGTCTCATCATCATCATCATTATCACTGTAGCTCTCCTCACTTTCTGCAGCCTTAAGAGCTATAGTCTTCTTCTTTTTAACATCTTCCTCTATGTGCTGCTTCATGGTTAACTCATGGGTCATTAGTGATCCAAGTAGCTCCTCCAAGGGTAAAGTGTTGAGGTCCTTGGCTTCTTGGATTGCTGTCACCTTTGCTTCCTAAGTCCTTGGAAGTGACCTAAGAATTTTGCGAATAAGTTTAGAATTAGTATAAATCTTACCTAGACTTTTCAAACCATTTACAATGTTGGTGAATCTAGTATACATGCATGCTATAGTTTCAGTTTGTTCCATGCTGAATAATTCATACTTATGAACAAGAATATTTATCTTAAATTCTTTAACTTGATTTGTACCCTCATGGGTAACCTCTAATCTATCCCATATCTCTTTTGCGGAATTACATGTAGAGATACGATTAAATTCGTTAGCATCTAATGAACAATATAAAACATTCATGGCTTTAGCATTAAGCTGAGCCATTTTCCTATCATTCTCATTCCAATCCCTTTCGGGCTTAGGAACAATAGAACCATCAACTACGTGTGTGGGTGTGCTAGGTCCATTAATTATAACACTCCACAATTCATAATCTGAAGCTTGAATGAATATTCTCATTCTTGCTTTCCAATATGAATAGTTGGAACCATGAAACAAGGGAGGTCTATTTGTAGAATGACCTTCAACAAATGAAGATCCAACTTGAGCTGCCATTTGGATCTTTAGCTCTTGATCGTGTGATCAAATAAATAATGAGCACAAGCTCTGATACCAATTATTGGCCCAAATGGCAACCCAAGAGGGGGGGTGAATTGGGTTCTTTAAAAATTTTAACCTTTTAACAACTATGTGCTTGGAGATAGATGAAATGCAATGCAAATGTTAAGTACAACCAAGGAGATAGAGAAAGAGATAATCAAAGCACGGCAAACACAAAGGTTTTATAGTGGTTCGGTGTATCCAACACCTACGTCCACTCCCAAGATCCACTTGGGTCCACACTATAATCCTCTTGATTACAGTCGAGTTGTTTTACAAGATCACAACTCAAACTTGTTGTTTCCCAGGGATCACAACGAACCCAGCTGGTTTTCCGGGCTCACCAGCACAAAACCCTAAACTCAAGCTAATCTAGCTTGACCCAAGGTATACTACCTCCACTAGTTCAATCCCCTTGATAGAACTAGCACAAACAAGAAATAATGTTTTTCAATAATACAAAGCTCCTCAAATGAGCGAATATTCAAAATGAATAAGCAAGGTTAGAAAAGCCTGTTTTGAAGATTATTGGATTTGAGCTTTTCTTCTTTTCTTCTTTTCCTCTTCTCTCTGGAGATGTTAAATCAGGCCTCAGCTTTGATTCGTTGCGAATGTTGCAGATGAGAAGTTGAGAAAACAGAGCTTTTCTTCGATTTTGGGAATCCTCCGATTTTTCCAATATGAACGCCTTGGATTTCTCTTTGAGCTTTTTGGAGTGGAAGGATTTGAGTTTGGATACTTTTCTCTTTGATTTCAGGCTCAAGACTTCTCGGATTTTTTATTTGTATTCACTCTGATTTTTTCATTATTTTCAAACGAGCTTTCTCCCCCTTTTTATAGATTTCCTTTAATCCATTTTTGGTGAGAAAACTAGCCGTTGGAATGTATCTGGAAAGTTTTTCCAAACAAAATATATCCATTAGAAGTTAGGTAAAAAGAAAATATTACCGTTAGAGCTGATCTGGCATTTTCAAGTTTCGTTCGAGATAGGTTGGAGTCAGCTCCAACTTTTTAGGTGTCGGCTCCAAGTCGTTTATCCAAAAATAGAAAGTTCTGAGTTCGTCGAGGAGTCGGCTCAAAAAAGTTAGGTGTCGGCTCGCCATACTCAGGTGTCGGCTCCAAAAGACTGTAAGTGTCGGCTCCGAGGTAGTCAAAAATCAAACGTTCTGTCCCTGCATCGGAGTCTGCTCCAGACACTATAAGTGTCGACTCCAAAACTCTGGGTGTCGGCTTCGAAACTCTAGGTGTCGGCTCCGAACCGTATCAAAAATCAGAAAAATATTTGACTGGCCAAGGGGTCGGCTCCAGCATTCCTAGGTGTCGACTCCAGGCTCTGAAACTTTGAAACTTATATTTTGCAATTGATTCAAAACACGTTTCTTAATCCCTTTAAATCAATCAAATATTTTTAAGCCCTGAAACACTTATCAAATCTATTAGTAATCAAATAAATATACTCAATTCCTTTATTAATCATCAAAATCAATAATTGGGTCAACAAATGGCACGGGTCCAACCCTTAGCTAGAACGGGCCTGGCACGTGCCGACATGGGCCCGGCATGTGCCAGCACGGGTTCGGCATGTCCCGGCAAGGGTCTAGCACGGGTCCAGCACGTCTCGGCAAGGGTTCAGCATGGGTCCGGAAGTTACCGGCATGGGCCTGGAAGTTGCTGGCATGTGTCGGCACATATCGGCACGGGACGGCACGGGTCCTTCACGTGCCGGCACGGGCTTGGAAGTTGCCGGCACGGTCCCACGGGTGAAAGAAATGCTTCTTACCTTCTTCCTTGGGTGCCTCTTTTGCACTTGCATCATTGGTGGAGTGCCCGTACCATATGAATAACTATCTTGTCCTAAAAAAACCAACTCAAAGGCTAAAGGATCACGGCGGGTAGATGTATCAACCTTCAATGAAGCGCGGCCAAGTGAACCAGTCATTCTTTTGGCAGGTTCTTCAAGAGAAGTACTATCTGGGCTAGCAATCTCTCTCAATTTTTTTAACATCTGCAATTACGAAAACCCATCTAACTGTTTGAATTTTCGAGCAATTATATCCAACTCTGGTTTGCAGCTCAGCTTTATACTTTGCACTTTTGAAGTAGGCACCATATCAAGTTTTCTCCAATAAGGATCTATGCAATCGAAGGGAATTGGCCGACCTTCCATCCTGAACCGCACAATCTCGTGGGCGCATGGTAAACCATGTGTGCATCGAATAGCACACCCACAAACTGAATCATGAATCTCAACTGAATTGGCTCAGTTCGCTTGGGCAAGGATCTGATTTAATGCACTTATAGAAATGAAACCTCGTAGTTCTTTGAATTCAGCAGGCTTGAAGTTGTGTTGCATGACCGTCAAACTCTTCTCAAATGAGGCTTTAATGTCACTATGCTACAACTCAATCAAACTATGTATTTTTGTCCAAGATGACTCAAAATTCCCTTGGCTTGATCCAAGCTATCTTTTCAACCTTGCATGTGCACTTTCAGCCCTAGAAAAGTAAATAAAATTAAATAAAAGTGAGATAACAATTGCATAATTAAATTATAAAGTTCTTAAATTTATCAATTCCTTGTGATACCTATTAGTTGTTACATTCTCGTAGTGCCTACATGCGTCTGTCCATGCTGCAACAAATCTTTCCTTGTACTTTCTTAGCCAAGTATCTGACACATATCATAAAGCATCTGGGTAGGTACTAAACTCTCTCTGGAGTGCACTCCAGTGATCATTAAACTCATCTTCTATGGTGGACAACACAAGTATATTCCAACTCATTATAAACTTATCCTATTTCTCCTTTGTTTCAAATAACCTTTTGCACTAGGCCAAAACATTCATACTAATATGCCATCTACATAACAAATGTGTTGCCGTAGGAAATATCCTCTGAATTGCATTCAATAGAGCCAAGTCTCTATCTGTAACTATCACCTCAGGCAGACCATCAGCATCCATGATACTGCACAATCTCTCTAATGCCCATGTATAGTTATCTTCTCGCTCAGAGTTCATGTATACAAAAGCAATAGAAAATGTCAGGTCAGTTGATGTCACCCCCACAATCCCTAAGAGAGGAAGACGATATCTATTCGTCTTGTAAGTGCAATCCATTATCAACACATGAGGAAATGCACGTAACAATTCTATACTGCCATGGTGTGCCCAAAACAAGTCACGCACAGCATCAGACTTAATACAATTCCTATGCCACTCAATGTATTTACACTCAGATAATTTACCAAGAAGATGTTGCATCTGAGATCTCCCAGCTGTCTCTACAACCTTGCACCTCTAACGTGCATTGTAGATTGTCTTCATTAATGTCGTAACATTGAGGGCATTCCTTTGCTTCAAAGTAGATAATATGTCCTTAGGCTGAACCAAACTCTTCGACATCTCCACTAGCATCGTAGTCTCTTGCTTAGATAATCATCATGCATATGAGTGCCCCTCGAGATGCTTTGCAGCTAGATGATTGTGCACACCGCACATGACAATTAACATCCAATCATCTGCAGTGTCCAATTTCTTCCCTCTTAAGGCAAAAGGGCATCCACACTTCTTAGTGCCACTGGCCCTGGTCTTTGATCCCTTTTCCTTTATGTGTTTACTTTTGCAAGTACCACTCCTCTCGCAAGAAAAAATAATTCTTAGTTTCTTAACATTGCTACCAGTATTGGATTTTTTAATAATAATGATAAATCCATTCCTCCTCTCGACTTCTCGATACCAATTATACATTTCTTCTTTACTTTTGAATATCTATAAAATAAATAGTTTTATGTGAGTAGATAATTTTAAACATTGCTCAGTCAAATAATACTAAAATAATTGCAATCGAATTTTTCTTACCTCGTAAGTTATAAATTCATTTGTGTAATCCATCACATAATCAGAGCTAATCATGCTGCATTCGGTCGAAGCATCGCCCTACATGATCAAATAATCATTTTAAACCCTAACCATAATTAAACAAAAAGAAACAGAGATGTTCGGCCCTATGTGGCCGAACAGTCCTGTGTGGCCGAACATAAATCTTTTGTTTGACCCACCAGGGCCGAACATGTTGACTCAGTTTGACCTTGTGTGGCCAAACAGATTTGACCTGTTCGGCTACACGGTGCCGAACAACTCATAAATGGGGAAAAAAATTTTGATTATGGGTTTATAAACCAACCTTTGTGACTGTAGAACCTTCCAAAATTGCTAGTTGCTTATCCATTGCTCAATTATGGGTTGAAATCTCTTTAACCAGTTTTGATCTAGAGTGAGGGAGGAGGGGAGGGGGGAGGGAAGGTATGTTTTGACTTTGGGGGCTACCGGGCAAATATGAATATTTTGGTTCAAATTTTTTAAAAATAAATATATCTTTTTTTTAAGTGATGAAAATGACTACTGAACAAAAACAGCGGACCAAATAGAACTATCCGGTTTTACGAGTCAAGAAGTTGAAGACTCCGCTTTTTGGGTGCAAGGCGGAAGTGGTGGCCGTAAAGGTGCGCGGAATATTCGATGGTCCGGAGACAAAGGGAGTCCACGGCACATGCACAGGTGTAGGCCGTTGACGACGGACGGTTCGTGTGCTATGAGAGGATCCGCTGCTATTGGCTTGTATATTTCTCGCATTAAACGGCAACTTGCTTCCATATATTGAACTATGATCCTCATCTTATCCAACATCTTAATCAAAATATCACGTTTCATGTGTACCATCAAGTAGACAAAGATGTAATGTATCAAAAATACAGTGCCCCATAGAATGATCTTGACATGTGAATCAAGATTGGTTGTTTAGGTTTTCATGTCTTACCTTGAGTTTTATAACGTAGTTGATAAAAATCAAGATCAGTTAATAAAGAATGGTACCATTGCCTAACCAGATGCATGGAGGTACAAGATAAGGAGAGATCGAAAAGAATGAAAGAATAAAAGCAAGGCTGTAAATGAGTTAGATCAACCCATCACCCAACCTATTTTATATTTAAAAATCATGGATTAAGTTGGATTTGAAAATTGGATTGGATTTGATATGTCGTAACTCAGAACTGGTTTGGTCCAACTTTAAACTTTAATCATATAAATTTTTTTATTTTAATTATCTTTATCAATCCATTCCATAAAGTATTATTTAAATTAATCCTTCTTTTCGTCTTAAATCTCTTCTCATCTTTTATACTTAATTACATTAAAATATTTATATTTTATTATTTATTTTGATGAATCTTATTTATATTATGTGATGAGGGGTAAAATTATTATTGCATTAATGCCCACGCACGTCGATAATTGGGTCAAGTCCAATCCCAACGTCCTATCGGCCAGCTGTCACATCCACCAAGTAGGGTAGCCCAATTGCCCTCAATGGCGTCGGGTCGCCCCGATAACCTAAGCTATCTTTATACCTCGGCAACCTGAGCCGACTATACTCGGCAACTCGAGCCGACCATACCTCGGCAACTCAAACTGACCATACCTCGGTAACCCGAGCCGTCCCCATGCTTCTACAGACCGAGCTATTCTGTACCTCAGAGAACCAAGTTGCCCCTCGCCTCGGCCGGACCGAGACACTCGAATACCTCTGCGGAATCCGGCACAGGAGAGTTAATTAAATAAGATTCTAAACGGGGAATCATACCCAAGAGTAGCCTAGAACCTATGTAATCGTTGAATCTCAAGGCATCAACCAGCTCTCCCAGCTGTCGATCCTCTAACTGACAAGATACGGATCCTAGTGGCCTCATAACAAACTTAATTCGAATCCGTCTCGAATAATAATGATTTTCGGACCTCCCCTCGCGATGCACCCAAGGAATCAGGTAATCCCCTGTAAATACCATTGCCCTTCAATCTCTCAGGTACGCATACACACGCACTCATCCACTGGATCTCATACTCCATTGAAGCTCCCACAGAGCTCGGAGCCTACCATCATTTTGAGGAAACTCTTCTGTGAGAGTCTTCTCCTCACATCTGCCTGCTGTGAATCTCCACTGACTTGGGCGTCGGAGGGTCCCCCGCGGAGGATGATCCCAAGGAAATCCTCTGCGTGCGGACTATCTTATAGGTTTTGCCTGAAACGACGAGATCGGCTGTCCGGATCATGAGCCAGAAGTGCACCCGAGTCGGAGAACGGATTTCCACGGCAATAAATTGGCACTAGAGGAAGGGCCTCAAGTCCCATAAACTTGTAATCCAGAAGACAAGACTCAAAAATCAGAAGAAGCATCCCCAAATGGCTAATCGAAAGAGAGCCATATCCGAGGCTCAGGACCAGGTCGCCTCCCAAAGGTCCGATCCAATTAGCGGTGTGGTACCTCCGCCACCGCCGCCAGCTGAAACTCCTTCACCGCCGGTGATGGTAGTAATGCTGAATCAGTTTGCCACTCTAGTTCAGTAGGTCCAGGCACTGATCCAGCTGGTCTAGGGACTCCAAGCGATTCCTAGCCCTACCGTTCCCACTTCTCAGCCTCATGAGGAGGCTGCTACCCCCGCTCCGCCAGCGATCTCTTCTTTCGATCCGCCTGAAGCAGCAGACCATGGTCACCGGCCCGCGAGGGCAAGGCCGACGACGCAGCGAGTTGGAGGGAAGAGCCCGGTCAGATCCAGGCGAGTTCATTCCCCCTCCCCGGCATCTTCCCAAGATTCAACACCGCAGTCGTCCTCCCGTTGCCCGGTCCCTCCTACCACTCTGGATGAAGGGATCAGGAAACAGATGTAGGAGATGCGTCAAGAATGGCGTCAAGAATTAGACGCCACCAGATAAGCTCCTTCGTCCCAACCGAAGGCGGAGCAGGGCATCCCCTTCTCCGAGAGGATCATGAGGGAAGTGATTCCCCCTCATATTAAACTCCATACCATCGAGCCATACCATGGATCCACCGATCCTGATGACCGCCTAAGCAGGTTCAAATCCATCATGATGTTCCACGGAGCATCGGATGCGATCTTGTGCCGAGCATTCCCCTCCACTCTAAGGGGATCAGTCCGGACCTAGTTCAACAGCCTGAAGCCAGGTTCCATTGATTCTTTCAATGAGCTGAGCTGTTTTCTCATCAGCCAGTTCGTCAGCAGCCGTCGTCAGCGATGGAGATCTGATTCCCTCTCTGAGGTTAAGCAGAGAGAGGGGGAATCCCTGAAGGGTTATCTTGGTCGTTTTAATACGACCCTCCTAGAAGTTGACCATCTCAATCATGAGGTGGCCATGTCCGCCTTGGCCGGAGGAGTATTAAAGGAGGGAGACTTCTACTTGGCTCTGGAGGTTAACTACCCGAAGAGCCTCTCAGACATAATGTCCCTAGCAGATAAGTACGCCAGGGTAGAAGAATCAAGGAGGTTAGCTCGGGTCGAGCAGCTGAAGAAGAAAGAGGCGAAGGGCTCGGATAAGCAACGGGCCCACCGCTGTGCAAGTCTGCCTCGCCACCATGGAGCACCTCCACCACCACCTCGAGACTAAACCCGGAGCCCAGCTCGAAGGTTCGATCGCTACACTCCCCTTACCGTGCCAAGGGTGCAAATCCTAATGGAGATCGAGTGGCAGATTCTTTGGCCTCCCCCTCTCTGAGACAATGTGGCCCGAAGGGACCCGACCAAGTACTGCTGCTTCCATCGGGATTATGGGCACGACACTGAGGACTATTGGCAGCTCCAGAATGAAATCGAGCGATTAATCTGATGGGGCATATTAGACCGATTTAAATGACCCTTTGAGCCAAACAATGAGGAGAATTGCCAACCTGAGCCCCACCAGCTTCCTCCACCAAATCCCCCAGTTATCGGCAATGTTAATGTGATAGCGGCGGCTGGCTCCCCATCTTCTTGGCCAGACGAGGAGGGAAACCCACCGAAGAAGGCTCGTGTTGATGAGCTCACTTTTTTTGATAAAGACCTTTGGGAGGTACAATACCCCCATGATGATGCTCTGGTTGTATCTTTGAAAATGAACAATTAAGATGTACACCGCATCTTGATTGATAGTAGAAGCTCTGTTAATGTTTTGTATTTTGATGCCTTTATGAGACTGAAATTTTGGATAGAAAGCTTTCGACCCGTGGAGTCCACCCTAGTGGGCTTTACAGGTGACTCCATAGTCCTTGAGGGAGTTATTACTCTGACAGTCCGAGCTAGCACTTGGCCCCGCGTGGCCACCATGCTCATGGATTTCCTCGTGCCCAAGCTTCGGTCTCCTTACATTGCCATCCTCGGTAGGTCGGGACAGATATCTCTTAAAGCTATCATTTTCATTCCCCATCTCACCATGAAGTTTCCCACCGAATGGGGACTGGGGGTTGTCCGAGGAAGTTAGGTCATAGCTCGGCATTGCTTTATCGCCGACCTTCAGTCCAGAAAGCCCAAGGTGGACGGGCTGGATGCTCGGAAAGATTTTGTCGAGCAACGAGGAGAGCTAGCCAAAGAACTGGAGGAAGTACCACTCGATGAAACTCGGTGTGACCGAACCATAAAGGTCGGGTCGCAACTAGAAGGAAAGCTTCGGCAAGAATTGATTGAATTCCTTCGGAGGAACACCGACGTCTTCGCCTGGTCTGCATCAGATATGCTCAGAATCAGCCCAGATGTCCTGGTCCATTGCCTCAGCATGGACGAGACATTCCGACCAATTAAGAAGAAGAAAAGGAGCTTCGCTCTTGAGTGCTAAAGAGCCATCGAAGAAGAAGTGGATAAACTCATGAAAGCCAAATTCATCCGGGAGGTTAATTATCCCAACTGGCTGGCGAATGTGGTCATGGTGAAAAGTCAAATGGCAAATAGAGGATCTGCATCGACTTCACCGACCTCAACAAGGCCTGCCCAAAAGATAGCTTCCCTCTTCCGCGGATTGACCAGCTTGTGGATTCAACTTTGGGCCATCAAATGCTGACTTTTATGGATGCCTATTTGGGCTACAACCAGATCCGAATGGCGCCCGAAGACGAGGAGAAAACCGCCTTCATCACCAACCAAGGTATCTTATTACTACCGAGTCATGCCCTTTGGTTTGAAAAATGCAGGCACCATCTACTAAAGGCTGGTTAACAAAGTCTTCAAGGAGAAAATCAGTCGGAACATGAAGGTGTATGTTGATGATATGCTGGTAAAGAGCAAGGAGACATCCTAGCACGTCGAGGACCTCACGGAGAGGTTTGCCACACTTCGAAAGTATCAAATGAGGCTCAACCCCACCAAATGTGCTTTTGGGATCAACTCTAGGAAATTCCTATGCTTCATGGTCTCTCAGCGAGGCATCGAAGCAAATCCTCAAAAGATTCAGGCCCTGAGGTAGATGACCCTTCCGGGGTCGATCAAAGACGTGCAATGCCTTACTGGAAGAATAGTGGCTCTCAGCCGTTTTATTGCTCGATCAGCCAAAAAATGCCTTCCCTTCTTCAAAGCCCTCCAATCGGCCAAAAACTTCCAATGGACCCCAGAGTGTCAGAAGTCCTTTGAAGAACTCAAGAAATACCTCGGCTCGCCACCTCTCCTCAGCAGCCCAAAACCAGGGGAAATGCTGAATTTATATCTAGCGATCTCCGAGAATGTTGTCGGTTTGGTGCTTGTCAGAGAGAAGAACAAAGTCCAAAAACCCATCTATTATGTCAGCAAACTATTCAAAGATGCTGAAACGAGATACACTCGGATCGAGAAGATGGTCCTGGCTCTGGTGACATCGGTCCGAAAGCTGCGACCATATTTCCACACGCACACTGTCACCGTTCTGACTGACCAACCCATCAAGGCGATTATCCATCGCCCAGAAGCATCTGGGAGAATGACCAAATGGGCTGTCGAACTGAGTGAACATGACATTCAATATCAACCTCGTCCAGCCATTAAGGCCCAAGTCCTGGCAGATTTCCTCCTTGAATGCACCATACCTGAAGATGGCTCCGCTCTGAACGCTCCTAGACAACCAAAGCCTAACCCCCCATGATTGCTTCACGCCGATGGATCCTCCAGCACAGGTGGTTCTGGGGCCGGCTTGGTCCTCACCGGTCTGAAGGATGCGACTTTCGAATATGGCATCCGCTTCTCCTTCTCAGCTTCAAACAATGAAGTAGAGTATGAAGCCCTGCTCGCCGGACTTTGAATCGCCCACGAGCTCAAGGTCAAAAAACTGATTGCCTACACCGACTCTTAGTTGGTGGCCAGCCAGGTGCAAGGAGAATTCAAGGCTTGAGAGCCGAATATGACTTGGTATCTCTAAAAGGTGCATGATTTATCTTTCTGTTTTGATGAATTTAAAATTATCCAGATCCCCAGGGCTGAGAATGCGCACGCCGACCTTCTCTCCCGCCTGACAACTGTGAAGTCAATGGATCTTGAACAGAGATTCCACTTGGAAGTCCTAGAAAGGCCCAGCATCGCTGATGCTGACCAGATGATGCAGGTCGACACTGAACCATCCTGGATTGATCCCCTGCATAAGTATCTTAAAGAAGGGCTGCTGCCCGCTGATAGAAAAGAAGCAAGGAAGCTGAAAATGCAGTCATCTCATTATGTGTTGATTGATGATCGGTTGTATAAGCGATCCTTCTCCATGCCGTTGCTCAAATGCCTTCGACCATCTGAGGCTAATTATGCTTTTCGGGAGGTTCATGAAGGCATCTGTGGCAATCATCTTGGCAGTCGAGCACTATGTCACAAAGTGCTACGGCAAGGGTATTATTGGCCAACAATGCAGAAATATGCCGATAACCTCATTTGAGCTTGTGATTCGTGCCAAAGGCACTCAAATGTTCAAAGGCTCCCCTCTGCACACTTGACTTCCATATCATCCTCCTGGCCTTTCGCCAAATGGGAGATGGATCCTTGGCCCTTTCCCTCTCGCAACAAGACAAAGGAAGTTCTTATTTGTTGCGATCGATTATTTCATCAAGTGGGTTAAAGCCGAAGCAGTCGCTCAAATAACTGAAGCTCGAGCTAAAGACTTCATATGTAGGTCCATCATTTGCCGCTTTGTCCTTCCCCACACCATCATCACCGACAACGGGAAGCAGTTTGATAATCCTAAGTTCCGGGAGTTCTGTGAGGATCATGGCATTCTCCATCGCCTGACATCGGTCGGACATCCTCAAGCCAACGGAGAGGCCGAGGTAACCAACCGAACTCTCTTGCAGGAAATTAAGGCTCGGCTCAGTTGGGCACGAGGCAGATGGACCGAAGAACTCCACCATGTGTTGTAGGCATACCGAACTACCGAGAGGATACCCACAGGACATACCCCATTTAAGATGGCTTTTGGCACAGAAGCTGTCATCCTCGTGGAGGTCGGACTCCCCTCCCCTTGCATGGAGGGCTATTCGGAGGAATCCAATGATGAGCGGCTCTGAACTAATCTTGATTTAATAGAAGAAATCAGGGAGAAAGCCTGAATCCGGATGGCTGCCTACCAACAAAGAGTAGCTCGTTATCACTCCACCAGAGTCAAAGGGAAGTCTTTCCTCCCAGGTGACCTAGTGCTTCGGAAGGTGTCTGTCTCGAAACCATTGGAGCAAGGAAAATTGTCCCCAAATTGGGAAGGTCCCTACCAAATTACGGAGATAATTAGACCCGGCACCTACAAACTCCAAGATTTGAATGGAAAATCTGTCCCTCAGACATGGAACTCGGACAACCTCCATGCATATTACCAGTAAAAGTACGCTCTTACTAAACCCACTCTGTTCATTAGATTAAATTTAATTCTTAAAGACTCACAAAATTCTCCTAACTCTCTTTGAAAGCTGCAATGAGAAGCAGGTCCTACTATACATTAAATTCTCGGCCGGGCCGAGCGATCTCCGTACCTTGGCAGCGCCAAATAAAATATAATCTTAAAGTCTCGGCCAAGCCGAGTGATGTCTCCATACCTTGGCAGTACCAAGTAAAATATAATCTTTTTAAATCCTCAGCTGGGCCGAGCGATCTCCATACCTTGGTAGTGCCAAGTAAAATATAATCTCTGAAGCCTTGGCCAAACTGAGTGATATATTTCTGAATATCATCTAAAGCCTCGGCCTAGTTGGGTGATCTCTCAACACTCTAGTATGACTAAGGCGATCTATCATACTTCGGCAGAGGTAAGTAACCTTTCTCTGCTCACCAGTAGGATTATGTGAATTATTTCTTTTCAAAGAAAAACCTACTCCGCCTCCTGAGTAGGATCATGTCTACCTCATGAATTCACAAGGCCGCCCAGGCCTCCCTCTGACTTAAACAGAGGTGAACATCGCTGAAATGCCCAACAAAAATGAAGTAGCAAAAATACTGCTGAACTAGTAAACTATGCTGTAACAGCATAATATGAGTAAGACAACTCTCAGCATAACCACACTGGAAAAAGAAATAAGCAGTCAAAGAAGAAAGGGTAAGAACTTTCTTTATTAATGAAAAATTACAACCTCCTAAGAGGTATTACAAGTGCATCGTAGCACAGGAAGTAAAGATGAATAAAATAAAAGCTCGGCTGAGTAGCTTCGGTCGATAGCGATGTTTCCGCATCCGACCCAAGAAATCGAAAAAACCAATCGGCTCCATTGGGCCATTGGTTAATGCCAAAGCGAAAAGTAGGCCATCTACGGATCCCTAGGATGAACGTGTTGAGGGATCCTAACCAGGCCAAAGACCTATGGATGTTGATGCCGAGGATGCCTCCTTCCCCAAGCGGGATGCTGGGCTGCTAGTCACTGCCCAACCACATAGACAGGGGACCAGCAGACTAACACCACTCTCCTCCCTCCTCACATGGGAGAAGATTCCTCAGGCGGATGAACTGAGGGATCCAAACTGAGGAAGGAGGTGAGTTCCATGTCTGCCATGGGGAATGTGTATGCTTTGTATTTCCTGTGGTCCCCATGGCAAGTGACAAAGGCCACATAGGAAGCACATACGTGCGCTCCTCATATGACCTCTGTGGGCATCCTGTGTGCTCTCCATATGACCTCTGAGATTCCGTCCTTGAGGACTACTTGCTCTTCAGCAGATTCTCCATCACCCCAGCTATCTGGAATGAACCAGCTTTCAAAAGGGAAGCTTGATCTCTCTGCTCTCAATGAAACAGGCGCCATGAAAGCCCTTACAACTCACAGGAAGAGAAGGTCTTGGGAGATAGCCGAACGCGGTCCGCTCTCCCCATTTTATAGGCAAACAAACCGGGAGCAACCATTAAAGCAGAAAGCCCTGGAATTCGAAACACCCTGGTCCTGCTGCCACATGGTAGGTCAAGAAAAAAAGGGCGCATTCTGAAACGCGCCAAATGCGCCTTCCAAGTCGTGACGCAAGACAAAAGATTTCCCTCTGATCTCGAATTGAGAGCCTTAAATGCAGGAAACCAACTACAGGTCCTTGAGATATAGGCAGGCCTAGGAAATCCCCTTTTGAAAATGACGCCATCCAATGACGATCGAGTGCTTATCGCGTATGTTAAAGAGACCCGTGTTGGAAAAGGCCAACGAGATAAATGTCTTAGGCAAAAACAAAGCATCCTTTAGCAAATCGCAAAGCCGTTTCATATGCCTCAGCAAAAAACGTACCAACTTTTTACTTCGGACAAACCGAATTGTCTAACCTCGACCTCAACCGAGGTACTTTTGAAGGTTTCAGCCATTTCAAGCCAAACTATCCTTTTCTTCAACGAATCAAGTTCCCTTGCGTATTTCAAATTATTCAACTCGCTTCAGGCGAGGCCAAAGTTACGTTCCATAGCAAAGTCGAACAGCTTCATACATCAGCTTGGAAAGTTTGTCTAGCCTCGATTAAACAAAGTATCCAGTTCGGAACCCCAGAGAGCAATCCGACCTTAAGACATGAATCACATATGATTCATTTGCTGTCAGAAAAAGAACCTCTAGCGAAAAAGGTTGTTCGAAAGACGATGACCAAAGCAATGAGATGGACAAAAAGAGATAAAAGATTCATTCATTGAAAATTCCAATCAAATTATAAGTGGAAAAAGAAAAGATACATAAACAACCCTTAGGGGTCAGGATTCGAATCGGCGACATTCGGGGGAAGTTGACTGAATCCGCCCTCTTCAAATATGGTCGACGAAGGGACTTCAGATTCCTTGGCACTGGGCTAGGGACACCCTCCTGGAGCCAAGGCTTCATTAATGCTCAGAATAGTTTCGAGGTCGACGTCCGAAATATCCCCATACTTGGCTTCTTCAGCCCCCAGGGTACGAGTATCAAATAGCTAGGCCTCCAGAAAAGATAAATCTAACTCGGGATACACTCGAAAGATCTTCGCTCGAGTTTCCTCCTCGCCGAACCGGAATGCATCAGCGCAGGCCTCTTTATGCTCCTCAGAGAATTGAACATAACTTTTGTACTCGTCTATAGCCGAGATAATTCGGTTGTTAGCTTTAGCTAGCTGGCTCCCAAGTTTGAGATTCATTTGGCGACTCGAGTCCAACTCCGCCCTCAAATCTTTAAATTGCTCCTGCACCTCGAGCTCGATTTTGCCTATCTGCAAACATCAGGTCGTTCGAGGCCATAAACAAAAGAAAAAATGCCAGAAACAAGTAAATAAGAAGATGCTATACCTCTTCCTCCAGCCGAGCCATTTTATCGCTTAGCTCATGGACCTTTTCCAAGGCCTTCAATTTGGCCGCTTTATTCTGTTGGAGACCCTGCTTGAGGTCGTCAATCCAGGACTGTCTGTCCCTGATTTCCTGCCGAGATTGATCAAGATCAGCGATGAGCTTGGCAATCTGACTATGCTACCATTTCAATTGATCTTCCTTGTCAGCGAGTCTTTTATTCAGACCGGCGAGCTGATCCTGCTGTCGCTGGTACCTACGTTCCTCCTCGTCGAGCTTCTTGATCCAACTATCTTTTTTCTCAGCATGACTGCTCTTCAGCTGACCCCACCTCTTGTCAAAATGCCGCTGCAAGGCATTGATTTCATCGGCATGCTTAGCCTTGATCTGGGATAACTCCAAGCATGACTTATCCGACTATTCACAAAAACTCTGGAGCTCTTTGACCTGAGACTCGAACCAAGAAGCCCTCTCGGCGGTAGCTCAATAGGACTCTCTCATCTTCTCAAGGTCCACCTGAACGGATGCCAAGGCAATGGAGAGCCAGCTGGTCGAATCCACCCTTGTCCAAAGGTCGGCCACCTCCCTCCTGGCCTGAGCGTAGGCCCCCGTAGCCAAATTTAGGCACCAATTTAGTACCCTCATAATTAAGGCATTCTGCAGAAAAATCACAAGTGAGAAACTACGGCCGAACCAACCAACTAAGAACTACAAACTTGGTACAATGACTTACTCAGGAGGCGTAGTTTGTAGCGATCTTCATAAGAGTGGCATTTCTAATTTTGGGGAGAAGTTAGACATCCTTCGGCGCCCCAAACCGACCAAAAGCTGCCTCAATAATATCCTCGACTGCAGGCTCATCCGACGAGGAACTCCCCCCTGTGCGCAGTATGGACCGCATCAAGGCGGCAAACATGTCATCCACCTCTGGGCTATGGATAAGAAAACTTATAGCCGAAGAACCGGCCTGAGGGACTTCGGCCCGAGGAACCGCCATCCGCTTGGCTTCCTCCATCAGAACTTTAGCCTACGAGACCTCGGATGCTTCGGCCCCAGTTGAAGGAACCTTGGCCCGAGCATCCCCTTCGCCCAGTGGTTCTTCTTCCTCTTCCTCTTCCTCTCCAAATGCCGCTTCGTCTCCTGCGGACTCCACCCATACTTCGGTCTCCCTCATGACGTCCCTTGGTACCATAAGAGAGAGACCCTCAGCGGAAGGTCCCCCGGCCTCCGTCGACCCTTTAACAGGCATCCCCACTTGGGCTTCGGTAGCCGTGACTACCTCTCCTGACCCCTCCACCTGAGAAGGGGCCTCTTCTACGCGCAGTGCCAGAGAGCTCCCCACCACCAGTAACTGGGGCTGATTAGCCTTCGGCATGGGGATTGCCGAACGGACCGGCGACATCTCCTCGGCATCATCCGACACGACCACTACTTAAGGGGGGAGAACTTCGATGGCTCTCTCTGAGTTTCCCCCAATGGCACCCTCCATCTCCACTACTGTGTCCCCCTCCGGCAGGGGGGGCTCACCAACCGCGGCCGACGCTCCCGCTTCCCCCCTCTTAGAGGTGAAAGAATGGTGGCTAACACTATCTTTCCTTGGCTCCTTTGGGTGAGACCCGGAAGGGCGGATTCTCTTCTCGGACCTATGCCTGTCTCCGGAGCCGGAGCCTCTGTGGTGCTTGCCCAATTCCTTCCTCATTTGGCCCATAAATGCCGACCTCTCGGCTGAAAACACAATAAACATTCAACTAAATGGTAATAGAATTGCCCAAGCACACCAGCCGTCATAGCAAAAAGGAGAAAATAAACTCACCTTGAGGGTCGATGAAACTGAGCCCGACGGCAAAAAGGGCGTCCTCTGATAACAGAGCGCTGGCTAATAATACCTGACCACTACGAAGGGTGACCAAATCTTTCTTCTCTTACTCGGTCAGCTTCGGGCACGCTTTCGGATCTTTCACATAGCTCGCCCATCCCTTCGGAAAATCCAAACCGATGTTTCCCTCGGTAATGAAAAATCGGGACTTCCATTCGTTATCGAAGATGGATTATCTGAAATCATCTTAAATGACTTCTGGGGATCAATGTAGGGCCACTCAGAGCTTCTCTGGAAACCAGGTTGTAACAGACTCGGAATATAGAAAGGATCGCAGTCACCCCAACACGGCTACACATTGAAATAAACCCGATGAGATTGCACCAGCTATTTGGGGCTACCATAGTTGGACATATGTTGTAAAACCTCATCACATCCTCTACCAGCGGGTGAAAAGGAAACCAGAGACATGCTGTCAAGCTCTCCTTATAGAAGAAAACTTCACGGCTTAACTCAGTCGAGACCCTATGCTCGATCCTCTGCACCCATGAGGCTACATCCTGAGGAACCCTGTAATAGCGACGGATTCTATCCAGGTCGTCAAGGGTTACCTCTGAGGCAACATCACCTGGACCCTTCATATTGGCTGAATAAGGGGCGGAACACGAATAAGCAAGCAAGGGCTCAGGAAAGAATGGAAAGTCTCTATGGCAGGGGCGAGAAGGCGTTACAGAAAGAACGCTGCCCTAGCCCTCTTTAAATAGCGCCCCAGAAAGAAGGCCCTGGGCGATAAAACTTTCGATACGGGCGCCAAAAATGCGAGAGCCCTGCCACGCGAGACACCCGCAGTCGTGGATTGCTGGAAACGAGGCGTTTCCTCCTCGTGTTATGGCAAAAAATAATGATGAAATGGCGGCCCATCATTTATGAGATTATCATTGCCCTCCTTTTCGAATCCCCCGAATAAGATCCTTCCAGAGCTCTACTCTCTACATCCGAATTTACACTTTGGACTAGGGAGTGGGGGCATGTGATGAGGGGTAAAATTATCATTGCATTAATGCCCGCGCACATCGACAATTGGGTCAAGTCCAATCCCAATGTCCTACCGGCTAGCTGTCACATCCACTAAGCAGCGTAGCCCAATTGCCCTCAGCGGCGTCGGGTCGCCTCGACGACCCGAGCTATCTTTATATCTCGGCAACCCGAGCCGACTATACCTTGGCAACTCGAGCCGACCATACCTCGGCAACTCAAGCTGACCATACCTTGGTAACCCAAGCTGTTCCCATGCTTCTACAGACCGAGCTATTCTGTACCTCAAAGAACCAAGTTGCCCCTTGCCTCGGCCGAGCTGAGACACTTGAATACCTCTATAGAATCCGGCGTGGGAGAGTTAACTGAATAAGATTCCAAACGGAGAATCATACCCAGGAGTGGCCTAAAACCTACATAATCGCTGAATCTCAAGGGATCAACCAGCTCTCCCAATCGTCAATCCTCTAACTAACAAGATACGGATCCTACTGGCCTCATAACAAACTTGATTCGAATCCGTCTTGAATCATAACGATTTTCGGACCTCCCCTCGCGATGCACCCAAAGAATCAGGTAATCCCCTATAAATACCACTGCCCTACAATCTCTCAGGTACGCATACACACGCACTCATCCACTGGCTCTCATACTCCATTGAAGCTTCCACAGGGCTCAGAGCCTACTATCATTTTGATGGAACTCTTCTGTGAAAGTCTTCTCCTCACATCTGCTTGCTGTGAATCTCCACTGACTTGGGCGTCGGAGGGTCTCCCGCAGAGGATGATCCCAAGGAAATCCTCTGCGTGCAGACTGTTTTGCAAGTTTCGACCGAGACGACGAGATCGGCCATTCGGATCAGGAGCCAGAAGCGCACCCGAGTCGGAGAACGGATTTCCGTGGCAACATTATCTTGAAGCATATTAATAAATATTTTAATTATAATGATTTGAAAACTTAAGAATAATTATTTACTTAGATAAAAATAAAAGAAAATTAAATAAAAATTTAAATTTAAATTAGCTTTTTTAAGCTTATTCAAAATTTTTTATTGATTTATAATTAATTTTTAATTATTAGATTTTAAAATCAAATACAAACATGATCTTATCTAATATTATTTCAAATTTCAACATTTTAGATTGAACCAAAATCATATTTGATCTTGAATAGACTCAAATGGCCTATTGAGATTGAATTTTCTTTCGTGGACCCAATCCAACCTAATTTGATCAGTAAATGAGTAGAATCTCAAAATTATTATCTAAATATAAAATTATATCAAATCAAGATTAAGTACAAGTTGATCTGACTTGATTCGTTCGCAGCTCTAGATAAAAGGATGAAGAGAACCAAGCTTCTAATCCAAACCATCTAATAATACACTTGCTACCAAAATTAGATGTTTCTTCATAGCAAAATTATCTGACTTCCTTATCGGGAAACAAGCCCCCAACTTTAAAGGTCTATTTGTATCGTTGAAAGGTAAAGGAGGAAAGGGCAAAAAGAAGAGAGAAGAGGCAAGAGAAAGAAAAAGTTGCTGTCTTCTTCTTTGAGAAAAAGGAAAGAAAAAGATAGAATAAAATTTATAAAATATTTTTTCCTCTTTATTCTTCAATTTGAAATGTAAAAAAAATTAGCCTTGGAGAAAAACGAGTAGTTCTCTCCCATTTATCTTTCACTTTTTTATTTCACCTTCCTTCCAAAATAGGTATCTTTATGTTTTTTTTTTTTACCTCCGCCATCTATAGGTATCCTTGGAAAGTTGGGAAGAGATGGTCTCACTTCCAAATAGCATATATCCTTTCACTCCTCCGTGCCAATACATTATCTTCTACAAACCTCAGGGGCAAGAAGATGACTAAACACTTAACCTAACTAATATGAGGGTCTGGTGTTCGACTACTGGGGTTATGCTTTGATGTAAGCTAAGACGGCTTTAGATCTTTTTTGCTCCTCCCAGAAGCAAAGGGCTCTTGCACAAACTCTTTTACCCCTTAGTTTTAGTAACCAATACAATGCCCTCTAACTCATTTTG
The DNA here is from genome assembly GCA_900491605.1 of Calamus simplicifolius. Taxonomy (NCBI): domain Eukaryota; kingdom Viridiplantae; phylum Streptophyta; class Magnoliopsida; order Arecales; family Arecaceae; genus Calamus; species Calamus simplicifolius. The sequence goes on from UESW01004075.1 coordinate 27,316, forward strand.
GAAATTGATGATGCTAGGGTGCCAAACATGCAAGGCAAATAGATTGCAAATTGTTTCTAAAATGAACAACATGCTAGCTATCAAGGCATACACGATTCTTCATGATGTAAAACATGCATTATGGAACATGTAGGCTCGATTAAAGCAATAACAAGGTAGCAATAGTGAGGAGAGGTGATCGTTTTTTCTCTTTTTATTTTTTATTTTTTTTGTTGGATGGTTTGAGGGAAGGAGGAAGAAGGGATTAGGATGGGCTAGTTGTGCCCATTGCAAACACTCAAGAAAAGTCTTTGTGCATTAGAGCAGTGTAGCTCGTACACATCAATCCTTGTGCACGACACGTGCAAGTACGTGTCAAGAATAAAAATATCTTTTCTTTTTTTGACACGCACCATGCACATATATCAAGAATAAAAATATCTTTTTTATTTTTAACATGCATATATATGCATACTGTGTATCAATCATAGAGCTGCATCGGATGCAGTAAGACTTTTCTAACACCCCAACAAGTGAGCTGCCCTGCTTAATCTGCATGCATTTCACTTATTGGACTCTAAACGCGTAAAGCTCGTCCATGCTAGATTTGGCCCGGTCCAGTCCAATTCATGTTTGCTCAAGTGCTGGTCCAGGCCCATCTCAGTGATACCCTAAATCGAGGCCTAAGGATGTCTTCTTTCCGCTTGCCCCGACCTTGGCCGTCCCTCCCTGATCCCGCCGCCGATGTTTGCAATCCGTCCCAAATGAGATGGAAAGCTGCGGCCGCCGCCGCCGCAGCTGCAGCCTCGCTCGAATCTCTCCTCCAAGCCCTCTTTGCCACCGGATCCCTCTCCCAGATCGCCCAACTCCACCAGCACCTCCTCGTCCGCGGCCTCGCGGCGACCCCTTTCGTGACCACCAAGCTCCTCCAGCTCTACGCTGACTCCGGCGACCTCCGCTCCGCCCTCTGGCTCTTCTCCACCTCCCCCTCCCCTCCGTCTTCGCTTGGACCCCCATCCTCGCCCTCTTCTCCCGCTCCGGCGACCACCTCCGCTGCCTGGCCGCCTATGCTGCCATGCGATCCTCCGCCGTCCTTCCCGACGGCTACGTTTTCCCCTCCGTCCTCCGATCCTCCGCAGCCGCCGCCCACCCGTCCGCCGTCCACGCCGACGCCATCAAGTTCTGCTCCGACGCCATCCTTCCCGTCCGCAACGCCCTCATCAGCGCCTACTCCAAGGTTGGGGACACAGCCAGCGCTCGCCGCGTCTTCGATCTGACGGACGGCCGTGATCTGGTCTCCTGGAACTCGATGATCTGCGCTTACATCAACTCCGGGTGCATCGAACTGGCGTGGGACTGCTGGGCAGCATGGAATCAGACGGCTGTGAGCCCGATATCGTGACGTGGAACATAGCAATGGACGGCTACTGTCGCGCGGGCCTCTACGATGAGGCGCTTAAGATCTTTGATCAAATACCTGAGCCTAATGTGGTCTCTTGGACCACGCTGATTTCATGCTTTTCTCGTTGCGGGAATCACGGGGCGGCACTGGCGATTTTTAGGAGGATGATGAATGTGGCAACTGTTCTGCCAGACCAGGATACTCTGTCCTGTGTCATCTCCTGCTGCCGACACGCGGCATATCTGGCCAACGGCCGGGAGGTGCACGCCTACGGTCTGAAGACCATGTCCGCGGACGCGTTCTATAGTTCCGCAGGAGCAGCATTGGTTACCATGTACGCTGGCTGCAATAAACTCTCGACCGCCGAACAAATATTTCCGATGATGGACCCCGCCGATGTCGTGACGTGGAATGCGGTGATCCTCGGATGCGCCCATTCTGGATTGGATCGCATGGCGCAGCGGTATTTTAGAGAGATGCAGTCGCGAGGCATCCGAAGTGATGAGATCACGGTCGTCACCGTTCTTTCGGCGTGTGATCTGAACCTAGGCAAGCAAATCCATGCTCACGTGGCACGGCACTATACTGGATCCTCACCCCCGTGTGGAATGCACTGATGAACATGTACTCAAGATCGGGGTGCATCAAGGACGCTATCTGGTTTTCTCTCGCATGGTTTCAAGGGATGTAGTTTCCTGGAATACGATGATAGGGGCTTATGGGTCACATGGGCTAGGAAAGGAAGCACTCGGGCTCATGGACATGATGATGGCGCAAGGGACCAAGGCCAATGGTATAACGTTCACTAGTGCTCTCACGGCTTGCAGCCATTGTGGCTTGGTGGATGAGGGGCTCAAGCTCTTTGAGCACTTGAGTCGGAGCTGTGGCTTGGTGCCGACGATGGAGCAGTATGCTTGTGTTGTGGATTTGCTTGCTCGTGCTGGGAGGTTTGAGGAAGCGGTAGGTTTTATCGGAAGCATGGCGGCGAGGCCCAACGCCAGTATGTGGGGGGCTCTAATGGCCTCATGCCGGACGCACCAGAACGTGGAGTTCGCACGGGTGGCATTTGACCAATTGGTTCTGTTGGAGCCAGACAACCCTGGGAATTATGTAACCATGTCAAATATATATGCCAGGGCAGGGCAGAGGGAGGAGGCCAAGAAGGTCAGGAGAATGATGGAGAAAGGAGAGATGGCGAAGCCGTCGGGTTATAGTTGGATTGAAGCCACGTAGGGAAGGGGATGTAAATTGATTCTTTGCATTTCTTTGAAAAGAGTGATGTATTTTTTGTAACATAAAATACGCCATCGCCAGATTGCTATTTTATAAAAATTAGTTGTTTTCTTTGATCATTTATGGATGAGTAAATGACTTTCTTTTTATAAATTAGACTGGGATCGAGTTAGGTTCAGTCTAGAGGCCAGAAAGTTAGACCTATGCCTGGTCCGAGGTCTATTTATAACAGGCTGAGGCTACATAGAAAAACCTAGGAAAAATCTTTGTACTAGGATGGCTTGCATCCGGCGTGATTCACTTGCACATGGCCCGCGCCAAAGGAACCCATCCATGATCCCAAATCGTTGACGCACGGGCAACACGGCAAGTGAATCATCGTGCCAGTGCAAGCCATCCTGCATTGATGTGCAAGCCATCCTGCATTGAGGCAGTATACAAAGACTTTTCTTAGAAGCCTAATCTGTTGACTTGCGCATGAATTATCAAGTTGGTTTAGAGATAATTTTATAAATAAATGATTTGAATTAATTTCTGAAATCAAACCGATTATTCAATAAATCAACTTGAATCGGACAAAGAAGTTTGGTTTAGTTTCGGCTTGATTCATTGATTTGTATGTACCTATTTTAAATAACTATAAGTTTGATTTTTATAGCAAATTTTATATAATCAAATGGCAACTTAGTTATTCATAATGAAAAAGAACATAATTTTCATATAGCATAATAATTTACACATGTTTGTAGTAGCTTGATTTTAACTATAATACAAATGAAAACTTATAGAATATATATATATATATATATATATATATATATATATATATATATATATATATATATATATTTGATTCAGTTCGATTTGATTTATATCGATTTTTTAAAAATTTAAACCAAAATCGTATCAACTTTTTTTTTGTTTGGATTACAAAAAGTTGTTAAATCAAAACCAAATTAATAGACTAAAAACTGACTCAAACTGATCTAAAATCATGATTCGGATTGGTTTCACGGTTCAATCGATTTTTTTATGCACCTTACTAATCCAGCTTGGTGCTGGCCATAGTTTGCACAACTCGTTCCATCATGGCTGCAAGATGAGATGATGGGATGATTAGTGATATGGCTGATCCAACACCGTTAGAGAACCGTGAAGAAGCTGACAGAGCCCCGCTTCGACCTCCAAGGCCCATCTCGACCTCCGCATCAGTCACCCACGTCCAAGCTACGTGGACCACTCCCCCCGAGACTCCCCGTCGGTCTCGGGGCACGACCACAGCATTCTACCCCAAGACCCCCCGTTGGTCTCGGGGTGCATCAACGCCATCCTACCCCGAGACCCCTCATCGGTCTGGGGTCCATTCGCATCATCCTACCCCGAGACCCCACATCGGTCTCGGGGTCCATTTACATCATCTTATCCCGAGACCCCCGTCAGTCTCGGGGTCCATTCACAACATCCGACGACCGAGAGCTCCAGAGGCCGACAGCTCCTTGGCCAACGGCCCCAAGACAGTCGGCTCCAAAGATCGGCACCTTCCTAGTCGGCCAGCTGGCCCCGACCTGTCCCAGCCAGGCGGCCCCGGCACCAGCCAGCCGGCCTTGGCCTGTCCTAGCCAGGCGGCCCCGGCACCTTCCAGCCAACCCCGGCCTGTCCCAGCCAGGCGGCCCCGGCACCAGCCAACCGGCCCCGGCCTGTCCCAGCCAGGCGGCCCCGGCACCTTCCAGCCGGCCTCGGTCTGTCCAATCCAGGCGGCCCCGGCCCCGGCACCTTCCTAGCCGGCCCCGGCCTATCCCAGCCAGGCGGCCCCGGCACCTTCCTAGCCGGCCAGGCGGCCCCGGCACCAGCCAGCCGGCCCCGGCCTGTCCCAGCCAGGCGGCCCGGCACCTTCCAGCCGGCCCCGGCCTGTCCAATCCAGGCGGCCCCGGCACCTTCCAGCCAGCCCCGGCACCGGCACCTTCCTAGCCGGCCCCGGCCTGTCCCAACCAGGCGGCCCTGGCACCTTCCTAGTTGGCCAGCCGCCCCAGCCTATCCCAGTCAGGCGGCCCCGGCACCAGCCAGCCGGCCCCGGCCTGTCCCAGCCAGGCGGCCCCGACACCTTCCAGCAGGCCCCGGCCTGTCCAAGCCAGGCGGCCCCGGCACCAGCCAACCGGCCCCGGCCTGTCCCAGCCAGGCGGCCCCGGCACCTTCCAGCCGGCCCCGGCCTATCCAATCCAGGCGGCCCCGGCACCTTCCAGCCGGCCCCGACTTGTCCCAGCCAGGTGGCCCCGGCACCTTCCTAGCCGGCCCCGGCCTGTCCCAACCAGGCGGCCCCGGCACCTCCCAGCCGGCCTCGGCCTGTCCAAGCCAGGCAGCCCCGGCACCTCCTAGCCGGGGACGACGGCCCCTGCTTTCCCTTCTCCGGTGGGACAAGACCCACCAACCAACTGCAGCTACCGACCTTGATGGGACTTGACCTGCAGACATATCAGAGGAGGAGGCAAGCTCTGCCATTGCTGCCATCACCTTAAATACTCTGACAAAGTGGTTGAACCCCATGCCTCACAGACGTCAGCTCTGACACTTCACCCATCAAGGTCATCATTACAAGGCTTCAACCACTCAAGCCAGAAAAACTCTTAAGCGCCTATAAGATGGGTAAGAGGGACTCCCGACCAGGTAACATGCTCATGACACCCCTTAACGCTCACAACGAGAGATCTCTCTTTCGAGCCATCTCTCTCTTTCTCTTTCGAGCTTCCTCAAGCTCACGGCTGATGCCCAGACTACTAACTTGAGCGTCGGAGGGTCCCCGCCGGAATCTTCGGCCCCCGGGACTTGCTTGCAGGCGCGAGGAGCTCGCTGGAGGAGGCGACCGCACGCTCGAGGCCGGTGATTTAGCGTCATCAGATTGGCGCGTCAGGTAGGGGGGAATGAGAGAGATTTCGAATCGGCAATCAACTCCTCCTTCCCCGGGCTCTTAAACAATGGTGATGACCCGTGCGCAAGAGGTCTCCACCAGCTACGCTAGGGGGCAGCGTCAAGTCTTTGGTGGTGATGCACGCCCGGAAGGTCCTCACCAATCATGCCGGGGGCATCCATGTCACACTGAGCAACAAGGGACCATTCTCTCTGCTCCTCACTCACCACCAACCTCAGCTGCTTTCATCAACCAGCCGGCTATCTTCAATCAGCAAGTTCAAGCCTTGAATGCAGCAGTTCGTGAGCTGCAGAGGCAGAGCTTTCAAGAAACTGCAGTCTCCTACCCCCCGCTCAAGCTGCCACTCCTCTCATCACTCATCTTCTGAGCCATCTGGGAAAGATCTTAAACCTAAGGTGAAGAAGCGTCTGGACAAACAACACCAACGACTGGGAGAGCTCACTCAAAGGCTTAACAATCAACCAGAGGCGGACTGCAGCATGGGTCGAAGAATAAATTCCAAAAGGGAAGAACTTGAGACATTTTTCGTCACCTCAAGGATTTATGGGCTTGTCAATTTCTGGTGGTAGTAAGCCGAGAGCCAAACCGAGCCTAGGACCTTTTACGGATTTCATTCTAGCTGCTCTCAAGCTTCAGCACCGAGGGCAATCAATCTCTTCAAAGAAAGAGCTAGGCAAAGGGGCCTCCCAGCAACATCTTCTCCTAATCGTCCACCCTCAGTGGACTCTCCCGGCCGCTCATCTTCAATGACCGCCGACTGTCGAGGCTTTCCTCAACGGACTACAGCTTTGTCCCGATTTTCAGCTTCTTCCCGGCCACAGGCATCTCGTCCTAGTCTCCAATGCGAGGGAAGGCCCAAGTAAGGGCAACGATACTTCCAATCCGACCAACATGACTCCCTGGGGGGCAGGTCACCAGCGGACGGAAGTGCTCAAATCCACAAAAGGAAAAACAGGGGGTGCTACAAGAGCTAAGTACGCTGCACCTAATACAATTTCCATTCATTGATACTTAAAAATGTCATGCAGGGAAGACCAACCTCGCGTTGGCGTCCCAGAAGCCCAATGTACCATTGGCACCGAAGACCGGTGTACCATCGGATTCAAAAAGCCCAACTCCGGTTGGCAATCAAAACCCGATGTACCATCGACGCTAAAGCCCGAGGCCAGCTCGGTTAAAAAGGCTCCTGACGACTCTCAATTCTCAGGTCGCCCTTCGGGGTTAAAAAGGCTCCTGACGACTCTCAACTCTCAGGTCGCCCTTCGGGGTTAAAAAGGCTCTGATGACTTTCAACTCTCAGGTCGCCCTTCGGGGTTAAAAAGGCTCCTACGACTTTCAACTCTCAGGTCACCCTTCGGGGTTAAAAAAGGCTCTTGACGACTTTCAACTCTCAGGTCGCCCTTCGGGGTTAAAAAGGCTCCTGATGTCCTTAACTTTGCCTCAGCAACACAAAGCCCTGCACCAGCCAGGCATGAAGCCCGACACCCGTCGGCACCCAAAGCCTGGGCCAGCCAGGCATGAAGCCCAGTGTACCACTGACAGAGCGGTGTACCACCAGCTCTCAGCAACAAAAGCTCGGGTCCAGTAGGGACGGCCCTGGCTGGCCCCAAGCGCCGGCACCAAAGCCCTGCACCAGCCAGGCATGAAGCCCGACACCCATCGGCACCTGAAGCCCTACACCAGCCAGGCATGAAGCACGACACCCATCGGCACCCAAAGCCCTGCACCAGCCAAGCATGAAGCCCGATACCCGTCGGCACCTGAAGCCCTGCACCAGCCAGGCATGAAGCCCGACACCCGTCGGCACATAAAGCCCTGCACCAGCTAGGCATGCAGGCATGAAGCCCGACACCCGTCGGCACCCAAAGCCCTGCACCAACCAGGCATGAAGCCCGACCCCGGTCAGTGCGGAAAGCCCTGGGCCAGCCAGGCATGATGCCCGACACCCGTCGGCACATGAAGCCCTGCACCAGCCAGGTATACAGGCATGAAGCACGACACCCGTCGGCACCTGAAGCCCTGCACCAGCCAGGCATGAAGCCCGACACCCATCGGCACCTGAAGCCCTGCACCAGCCAGGCATGAAGCCCTGCACCAGCCCGGCATGAAGCCCTGCACCAGCCAGGCATGAAGCCCACACCCGTCGACACCTGAAGTCTTGCACCAGCCAGGCATGAAGCCCTGCATCAGGCGAGGATCAGCCACTTGGGAGGTAACGCCCCTTTCGCCTTGCTGGGGTAAGCCCGCTTCATCTCAGGGGCGAGGAGGCATCTGATGTGGCTGATTCAACGCCGTTAGAGAACCGTGAAGGAAGCTGACAGAGCCCCGGTTCGACCTCCAAGGCCCATCTCAACCTCCACGTCGGTCACCCATGTCCAAGCTACGTGGGCCACTCCCCCCGAGACCCTCTGTCGGTCTCGGGGCATGACCACAGCATCCTACCCCGAGACCCCCCATCGGTCTCGGGGTGCATCAACGCCATCCTACCCCGAGACCCCCCGCCAGTCTCGGGGTCCATTCGCATTATCCTACCCCGAGACCCCCCATCGGTCTTGGGGTCCATTCACATCATCCTACCCCGAGACCCCCCGTCAGTCTCGGGGTCCATTCACAACATCCGACAGCCGAGAGCTCCAGAGGCCGACAGCTCCTTGGCCGACGGCCCCAAGACAGTTGGCCCCAAAGATCGACACCTTCCTAACCGGCCCCGACCTGTCCCAGCCAGGTGGCCCTGGCACCAGCCAGCCGGCCCCGTCCTGTCCCAGCCAGACGGCCCCGGCACCTTCCAGCCGGCCCCGGCCTGTCCCAGCCAGGCGGCCCCGGCACCTTCCAGCCGGCCCCGGCCTGTCCAATCCAGGCGGCCCTGGCACCTTCCAGCCGGCCCCGACACCTTCCTAGCCGGCCCCGGCCTGTCCAATCCAGGCGGCCCCGGCACCTTCCAGCCGGCCCCGGCCCTAGCACCTTCCTAGCCGGCCCCGGCCTGTCCCAGCCAGGCGGCCCCGGCACCTTCCTAACCGGCCAGCCGGCCCCGGCCTATCCCAGCCAGGCGGCCCCGGTACCAGCCGGCCTCGGCCTGTCCCAGCCAGGCGGCCCCGGCACCTTCCAGCCGGCCCCGGCCTATCCAAGCCAGGCGGCCCCGGCACCTTCCAGCCGGCCCCGGCTTGTCCCAGCCAGGCGGCCCCGGCACCTTCCTAGCCAGCCCCGGCCTGTCCCAGCCAGGCAGCCCCGGCACCTCCGGTGGGACAAGACCCACCAACCAGCTGCAGCCACCGACCTTGATGGGACTTGACCTGTAGACATATCAGAGGAGGAGGCAAGCTCTGCCATTGCTGGCATCACCTTAAATACTCTAACAAAATGGTTGAACCCCATGCTTCACAGACATCAGCTCTGACACTTCACCCATCAAGGTCATCATTACAAGGCTTCAACCAATCAAGCCAGAAAAACTCTTAAGCGCCTATAAGATGGGTAAGAGGGACTCCCGACCAGGTAACACGCTCATGACACCCCTTAACGCTCACAACGAGAGATCTCTCCTTCGGAGCCATCTCTTTTCTCTTTCGAGCTTCCTCAAGCTCACGGCTAATGCTCAGACTACTGACTTGAGCGTCGGAGGGTCCCCGCCGGAATCTCTGGCCCCTGGGACTTGCTTGCAGGCGCGAGGAGCTCCCTGGAGGAGGCGAACGCAAGCTCGAAACCGATGATTTGGTGTCATCAATTAGCGTCACTAACTCAGTTACTATTTTCACCAGTCCCCTCCTCTAACGTTATCATCCTTCTCTCTTCGTCCGTCCCTCTGCAGGTTGAGTGAGATCAGTTCGGCTCGGGCTAACTCTGAACCGAGCCAATTGCTGTTCTATCGGGTCAAGCCAAGGCAATTTTGTTTCGTGTTGGACCGGGCTCGAGCTTTATTTTTCACGGTCGTTCATCCGTCCATTACTGTCGGCGTGGGCGAATGATAAGCGGAAAAAAGGGGCAGTAAGTACATAACAAGAAGTTCTCACGATAATCACCGAGCCTCGCTAAGTATGACTTGAGAGTCACTGTCACAAATTTCATGCTCTACCAGGTCCGTTTTTTTTTTTTAAGAGAAAACGGGCGATCACACCAGTCTAGCGTGAGTCAGCCCAGATATATCAAAAAATAAAAGCTGTTTAAGTACAATGGGGCAGGAGTCCCCTGTTTCCATATCCAAAAATCAGAAAAAAGGGCCGCAACACCCGCAATCCAATCAGCTACCATGTTGGCCTCGCGATAGACTTGCCGAATCTGATAGAAGGTGACCCCCCTCAAAAGAGACGAGATATCCAGAAGAAGAGGATTAGTCGAAGGGAGATCACTACCTTCCTGTCGAAGCCAACGAATGACCGTAAGAGAGTCCTCCTCAATAAAGAGACTCTGAGCATGAAGGGACCGAACCGCAAAAGAAATCCCGGCTCACGCCGCATACAGCTCGGCCATAGGAACAGAGGAATCAAGGAGACCAAAACCTCCTGCCGCCAACATACCACCATCAGCACCTCTAATAATAAAAGCAGAACCAGCGAGTCTTCCCCGAACACTCCCATCAAAGTTGATTTTGATATACCCTGGAGGGGGGGCTCCCAAGAAATAAAAACCGTCTGCCGGTTCGCTACCGAAGTAGCAGGGGAACCCCAGTGTCCAGATATATCAAAATCATGAGCAGCACAAGAGAACGCAGAGTAGAAGGATATAGCTATCCGAGCAGTCCGCTGAGGGGGAACGAAGTCATCAGTGAAGACCGTGGTTGTTAGGCTATTTAGTGTTACCGTGCGAACATCCCCACTTTGAGAAATGTTCCAGTGATATCATGTGACACCGTTTGGTTGTTAGGCTATTTAGTGTTACCGTGCGTTTGGTTGTTAGGCTATTTAGTGTTATCATGCTCTACCAGGTCCGTTTGGTTGTTAGGCTATTTAGTGTTACCGTGCGAACATCCCCACTTTGAGAAATGTTCCAGTGATATCATGTGACACCGTGGAAAAAGACACCGTCCTCGTTCCATCCTTTTGAATTTTTCTGGTTTTCTGAAACTCTTTCTTTACTTTCTTTTTCTTTTATTTATTTATTCCCCGTTTTTTCGTGCAGCATCATAGAAACTTGAAGCAGAGCTTCCGGCATGAAAGGACTGCGAATGCTCTAAAAGGCTTCCAAAGGGCATGGTAAATGACTTTGATTACTTGATTTTTAAAGTGATCCTCTTAAAATAGAAGTGAGGAGCCAAATATGATCCTTTGATGGTAATCAACAAAAGTTCAAATCCTGATTATTTGGTAGGATTTCAACCACGTCTCCCGACATTCCCGAAAAGAAAATAAAGTCAGTAAAGCCAAATATAGCTTAGCGCACGTAAATAACCCAATCTCAAAGCACCTATCAGCTTCCTTAGTCGTCGATCCTCTAACTAATTTGAATCCTATCAACCCCGTAACCAATCAGATTCGAATCGTACCAGCTTTTAGCTTCCTAAGACACGTCCAAGAAGTCAGGTATTAATCTGTCATCATTCCAATAGTTTATAAATACCTGATCCTAAAGCCTTTTCAGGTATGCTTTATACTCCTATACTCATTCTGAATAATAATAAAAAAAGCTCAAGCAGAGTCCTTAAGTTCTCGAGAGGTCATTCTTGAGGGATTCTTCTGCGAAGAGCCTTCTCTTCATATCTGATTGCTGATAATTACCACTGACTTAAGCATCAGAGGGTCTTCTATGGAGGCCATCTGTAACCCCCAACTTTAATTATGGACATCTGGCATCTAGGGAGTCCTGTTGTCGCTTAGGCTACTGGCATGACATCTGGGTTCCCAATTTTTTACCTGATCGAAGAGTCACGTGGGAGTTTAAAAGGTGATGGAGGGTGACTCTTTCCTCTATCCCTACGTGCGTCTTCTCCAGATAAACCTCCTAGCCATGCCAGATCGGGAGAGAGAAAGGATGAGAGAGAGAAAGAGCTTGAGAGAGGAACAGACCGTGCAGTCAGTCCGATCCTTGGTTTAGGCCTGGCTGCATGCCCGTCGCCTCGCCGGGCCTGAGCTTTGGTCGGTGACCTCCACCGGCGCCGGGCGTGCGTTCGGTAGAGATCTGACCGACCAAGCTGGCCGACCGTGCTGCTGGCGCTGTAACAGGCCGGGCTGATAGAGAGAGAAAAGGGAGTTTAAGGATGTAATTGGAGGAAGAGAAGGAGAGGGAGGGGCTGGCCGCGACGGCAGCCGGCTCCGATCCGACCAACGGTGGCCGGGCCGCCTCCAATTGGTCGACCGTGCGGCCGGCACGGTAAATTCCACGTGGGAGACGAAAGAGAGAAAGAGAGAGAGGGAGAGAAATTGGGGAGAGAGAGAAGGAGGGGAGATCGGCCGCGGCGATGGCCGGCTCTGGTCCGGCCAACGATGGTCGGACCGACTCCAATTTGGCCGGAGTTGACGCTGGCACTAACTACATCGCGCGGGAGACGAAAGAGAGAAAGAGAGAGGGAGAGAAATAGATGAGAGAGAGAGGGGGGTGGCCGGCCGCGGCGGCGGCTGGCTTCAGTCCGACCAACGATGGCCGGGCCGCCGCCGATTTGGCCGGCGGCAGCCCTGGCGTTGCCGCCGGCTCAACTCAGCCCCCTGTTTCGGTTGAAATAGGGGAGCTGGGAGGAAGAAGATGAATCGGGCGGCTGGTCTGCGATTATGTGGGCCCGTTGGGCCATTTCTGGAGCCCTTTTTGGGAAGAGTTTTGGACCCTATAATGGGCCGAAAAATAGAAAATAAAATTATGGCCTGATTCAGGATGAATTCTAGTTTTTTGGGGTAATTTTATTTCCCCATTTGGACACTTTTATTGGGAGATATTCAAGCCCAAAGTCGGGCCCGTGGATTAGTTCGGGTAGAGTTGTAGGAGTCTTTTTTATTATTCAGATTTTAGAAATCTAATTATGAAAATAATTCTGTAGGTGCCCAGTTGTCCAAGTAGCTGGTTTATCATTTTGGAGTTGCGTATTGAGGTAAGTAAGCCAAATATAATAATTTTATAAATTATAAATTATTGTATTTATAGTTTTATGCATGCTTATGAAATGGAGTTTTATTGATTATTTTGAAAATTGGTAAACTGTACCATGAGTATTTAATTAAATATTTGCTACAATAGCTGGTATTAATTTGCAAAGTAATGGTTTATTATGCTTATACCAAATATGATGTACATGTTTATTTTTAACTTTGCAAAGTAAATTGGTTACATGCAATGATTAAGAATGTATAAACCACTATTTATGTGATATGAAAAGATTGTGCTTATGATGATGCATGATGTGTGATATGCATATATAATGATGACCCTGAATTAGATTTATATGTATCGCCATGGTTCTCCTATGATGTGGCATGTGGAGGCCACATGCATCTAGAGGATGCGCTATGACTAATGATGATATGGTATGTGGAGGCCATGCATCTAGATGATGTGCTCTGACTGACGATGATATAGCATGTGGAGGCCACACATCTAGAGGATGTACTATGATTGACGATGAGGTGGCATGTGGAGGCCACACATATCTAGAGGATGTGCTCTGATTGAGGTGTAGCAGGGCCGTGAGACACATAAAATAATATAAAAATGATCATACAAATAGTGGGTTGTTTACAATGCATTTTCTGGTATTTATTGTATAAGCTTCCAAATTAATTTGAGTGGTGATATGCTTATTCTGATAGCATGATAAATGCATTTGAAATTGGAAGTTTATGAAATTATGACTTGATAATATCTTGATAAGATATGATGATATATGACTATTTTATATTATTATAGGCTTACTTATTGAGTATGAGCTCATGTAAATCTCACAATGTTTTTCAGAGCCTCAGGATTGAAGATGGATTTATGGGGTAGATGGAGCTTCTATATAAATCAGTTTCTTGATATCATTGTAACCCCAGTATTACTTGTGTGTAGGGTTTGTAGCCCAGAACTATATCGATTGTGTGTAGGGCTTGTAGCCCAAACTTATATTTATGGTTTGTGTTAAGTTATGGATTTGAATGGCCTAATTATAATTATTGCCTTATATTGATCAATGTGTAAATTTCGGGACGCCTTGCATGCCCGGCATGCGACGGGTTGTCATCCTAGCTCAAAATTTTGGGTCTGGGGCATGACAGCTTTTATGGTATCAAAGCCTAGGTTTTGATCTTAAGGACACATACATGATGACACTTTAGGCGAACCAATAGGATGACATTGAGGCAATTATCACGTTATATGAACTTCAACCTTATGTTTTGAAAGCATGACATAAAAAAGTTTACCATAATTTATCAGGAGATAGGAATGACTCGTCACACTGGAAGCCAACAAAATGATGAAGGTTTCCAGGTTGGAAATGTCGGTCAACCAGGAGGTCAGGAAGCTACTGGAGGTGATGCCCCTGTCAATCCAGTCAGGGCTGATCATCAGCGACTCCAGACCGAGATGCTTCAGGTTCTTTCGGGCATGGCTCAGTCGATGCGAGACATGCAGCATCAGATCCTGCAAGCTTTATCCACTCAGTCTACCACTTCTGCCCTGCAGACTCAGCCTGCCCTTATTATTCCGCAGACTCAGCCTGCCCTTATTATTCCGCAGATACAGCCTGCCCCTACTATTCCACATACTCAACTTGTCCCTCTTGCTCCACAAATTCAGTCATCCGTGCCTACTCTATCCATACCATTGACCCAGCCTACTCCACCTCAACCCTGGGTAGGGATTGAACGCAGCTTTGTAAATTTTAAAAAGTTTGCCCCTGCCCCTTTCTCTGGATCCACCAACCCTATTGACGCTGAGCGGTGGGTGCGAGACATGGAGAAGGCTTTTACGACCCATGGTAGTCAGGAGATGGAGCGGATCAGATTTGCCACCTATCTTCTTCAGGGAGAAGCTTATGATTGGTGGTTAGTGGAGGAGCAGCGTCGGGGTAGTCAGGTTATTTCTTGGGAAGAGTTTAAGGAGGTATTTTTGACAAATACTTTCCCATGAGTATGCAGAGGCGGATGGAAACATAATTTCTTAAATTAGAGCAAAGGAATCTGTCTGTGGCCCAGTATGAAGCTGAATTCACCAGGTTGGCCCGTTTTGCTCCAAGTATTGTGACAAATGAAATGGCCAAGACCACCAGATTCATTGAGGGACTGCGACCCAGACTGATGCAGGCAGTCAATGCATTCGAGCTACATTCTTATAGTGCTGTGGTGAATAAGGCCTTGGTGATTGAGAGGGATATGAATACAGTTCAGAGGGATTGGGAGCAGCAGAGGAAGAGGAAAGGGTCTACTTCTGGTCTACCCCCAGCTCAAGCCAAGAAGAAAGGTGCGCATTAGGCCCCAGCAGGACAAAGGAATAGGGAGACTTGCTGCCACCACTGTGGGTATTTCTACTCAGGAAGACCTTGCCGCGGTGGGCCGGGTGCCTACTTCCTTTGTGGAAAGACTGACCATAAGATTGCCACCTGTCCCCTTCAGAAAAATCAGCAGCCCTCTTCCAGTCAAAGGATGAGTCAGCAGCATCAGCAGCAGCCACCGAGGACCCAGGGAAGGGTCTTCACTCTCACTCAGCAGGATGCTGCCGCCTCTAATTCTGTGGTGACAGGTAAACCATTTAATTTGACATCTAGTATTACATTCTTATCTAGTGCAATGCATTGATAGTTAATTATAACATTAGGTTAAATATTTGATGTTAAAATAAATTTCACTTATGTTCAGAAATGATTAAAGTAGGCACTACTTATGCTCAAACTTTAATTGACCCGAGTGCCATGCATTCTTTCATATCTGACACATATCTTGACAAGAATGCATCATTGACACCCGTTCCTCTAGAGCAAGAGTTGCATATTGCTTTTCCAAATGGAGACATTATAAGGGTTGACACAGTTTGCAAATCCTATTCGATTGTTATGGAGGATAGGAGGTTAAATGCTAATGTAATTATTCTTCCACTGAAGTTCTTTGATGTTATTCTTGGAATGGATTGGTTGGCCTCTTACCATGCTTTAGTATACTGCTTCAGGAAGATTGTCAACTTCAAAATTCCAAGTCAGCATGAGTTCAGTTTTACTGATGGTCAGAAACAACTAGCCTCAGTGTTTATATCAGCACTGCAGGCTGGAAAGTATCTGATGAATGGTGGTCAAGGATTTCTTACTGAAGTCAAGGATCTTCAGAAGGAGGAGATCAAGTTGAAGAATATTCCTGTTGCTTGAGAATTTTTTGACATTTTTCCTAAAGAATTGACCAATTTGCCCCCAGATCGAGAGGTTGAATTCTCCATTGATTTAGCTCCTGAAACTGGACCTATATCTAAGGCCCCTTACCGCATGGCCCCAGCAGAGTTAAAGGAATTGAAGGATCAATTGCAGGAGCTTCTTGATCGAGGATTTATCAGACCCAATATTTCTCCTTGAGGTGCTCCAGTTCTATTTGTTAAGAAGAAGGATGACAGTCTTCGGCTCTGCATTGATTACCAAGAAATCAATAAGGTAACAGTACGGAATAAGTACCCTCTGCCGAGGATTGATGACTTGTTTGATCAACTCCAAGGAGCCCGGATATTCTCAAGGATTAATCTTAGGTCAGGTTACCATTAACTCAAAGTAAAAGAGGGGGATGTGCCTAAGACCGCATTCAGAACCAGATATGGCCACTATGAGTTCTTGGTGATGCCGTTTGGTTTGATTAACGCCCCAGCAGCATTCATGGACTTGATGAACAGAATTTTTAAGCCATTATTGGATTAGTTTGTGGTGGTTTTCATTGATGATATTTTGATCTACTCCAAGAGCCATAAGGAGCATGAAGATCACTTGAGGATTGTGCTACAGATTCTTCGGGAGAAGAAGCTTTATGCCAAGCTGCAGAAGTATGAGTTTTGGTTGGATCAAGTCTCTTTCTTGGGTCATATAATCTCTAAAGATGGCATATCTGTGGACCCGAAAAAGATTGAAGCTATCATTAGCTGGAGCCAACCTTCCAATGTGGCAGAAGTTAGAAGTTTCTTGGGGCTAGCTGGTTATTATCATAAATTTGTGGAGGACTTCTCTCGCATTGCTCTACCCCTAACTCGCTTAACCCAAAAGCGAGTGAAGTTTGACTGGATAGAGGAGTGTGAGAAAAGTTTTTAGGAGTTAAAGCAACGCCTGGTGTCAGCTCCCATCCTTGTTCTTCTTACAGGATCTGAGGGATTTACTCTATATACGGATGCTTCTCGGAAAGGATTGGGATGTGTTCTGATGCAGAACGAAAAGGTGATAGCCTATGCCTCCCGATAGCTGAAGCCTTATGAGCAGAATTACCCTACTCATGATCTGGAGTTAGCTGCTGTGGTTTTTGCTTTGAAGATTTGGCGTCATTATCTTTATGGAGTGTCGTGTGATGTGTATACAGACCACAAAAGTCTAAAATACATCTTCACACAAAAGGAATTGAATTTGAGGCAGAGAAGGTGGTTGGAACTACTAAAGGATTATGATCTGAATCTGCATTATCATCCTGGGAAGGCCAATGTTGTGGCTGATGCCTTGAGCAAAAGTCCTCTTCAAAGTTAGCTGCTATGATTACGTCCCAGCCTCACATTTTGAGAGACCTTAAGAGGTGGGAGGTTGGATTGAGAGTTCAGCAGTCTGATGGGATTGTTGCAACACTTGTACTTCAGCCGACCTTGGTTGACAGAATTAAGTCCTCCCAGATTGGAAGATCCAGAGCTGCAAAGAATTAAGGAAGCTGTGCAGTCAGGAGTTCAGAATGAATTTTATATCAAGGATGATGGATCTTTGAGATTTGAAGGTAGACTTTGTGTGCCAAACGTTGGGGAGCTAAAGGCCGAAATCTTGAAAGAGGCTCACTACTCTCCATATACTGTGCATCCAGGTGGCACTAAGATGTACAGAGATTTAAAGAAAAATTTTTGGTGGAAGGGCATGAAGAGGGAGATTGCTCAGTATGTAGCCAAGTGCTTGGTGTGTCAGCGAGTGAAGGCCGAGCATCAAAGGCCTGCGGGACCTCTTCAATCTTTGATGATTCCTCAATGGAAATGGGAGAAGATTACTATGGATTTTGTGACTGGTTTGCCCAAAACTCTCAGGAATAATGATGCAGTATGGGTTATTATGGACAGACTAACAAAGTCAGCTCATTTCCTACCTTTCAGAGTTGGGGTCTCTAGTGAAAGATTGGCTAATTTGTATATGAGCAGATCGTGAGACTCCATGGTGTTCCTGTATCTATTGTATCAGATCGGGATACCAGGTTTGTGTCTCAATTTTGGAAGAGTCTTCATAAGGCCTTGGAAACCAAATTAAACTTCAGTACTGCTTATCATCCCCAGTCAGATGGACAATCAGAAAGAACCATACAGATTCTAGAGGACATGTTGCGAGCCTGTGTGATGGACTTGGGTGGTGCTTGGGATAATCATTTACCTTTGGTGGAATTTGCATATAATAATAGTTACCAAGCCAGTATCCAGATGGCTCCATTTGAATCTTTGTATGATGGGAGGTGCATATCTCCTTTATGTTGGGATGATGTGGGAGAAAGGAAATTGGTAGGACAGTGGATAAGGTGCATTTGATCAGGGAGCGTCTTCGTACAGCTCAGAGCAGACAGAAGAGCTATGCTGATGTTAGAAGAAGGGAATTGAATTTCAGGTTGGGGACCATGTATTCTTAAGAGTATCACCAACCAAGGATGTGATGAGATTTGGGATTAGAGGAAAGCTGAGTCCACATTATATTGGACCTTTTGAGATCTTGAGCAGAGTTGGAGAGGTGGCTTACAGCTTAGCATTGCCTCCGATTCTATCTGGTGTACATAATGTGTTCCATGTTTCTATGTTGAGAAAGTATGTTTCCGATCCAAGCCATGTAATAGAATATGAGCCTATTCAGTTGAGGAAAGATTTATCTTATGAGGAGCATCCTGTGCGTGTCGTGGATCGCAAGGATCAGGTCCTGAGGCGCCGCACCATTCCCTATGTCAAGGTTCAATGGAGTAATCATTCTGAGAGGAAGGCTACTTGGGAACTTGAGGAAGAAATGAAAAAGAAGTATCCATAATTATTTGCAGGTAAATTCTCTATTCAAGATTGTTGATAGATCATATTTGAATTCTATAGTATATTTGAAGTATGTCAATTTCGAGGACAAAATTTTTATAAGGGGGGGAGAATGTAACCCCCAGCTTTAATTATGGACACCTGGCATCTAGGGAGTCCTGTTGTCGCTTAGGCTACTGGCATGACGTCTGGGTTCCCGATTTTTTACCTGATCTGAAGAGTCACGTGGGAGTTTAAAAGGTGATGGACGGTGACTCTTTCCTCCATCCCTGCGTGCGTCTTCTCCAGGTAAACCTCCTGGCCATGCCAGATCGGGAGAGAGAAAGGATGAGAGAGAGAAAGAGCTTGAGAGAGGAATGGACCGTGCAGTCGGTCCGATCCTTGGTTTAGGCCCGGCGGCGTGCCCGTCGCCTCGCCGGGCCTGAGCTTTGGTCGGTGACCTCCACCGGCGCCGAGCGTGCGTCCGGTGGAGGTCCGGCCGGCCAAGGTGGCTGACCGTGCCGCTGGCACTGTAACAGGCCGCAGCTAATAGAGAGAGAAAAGGGAGTTTAAGGATGTAATTAAAGGAAGAGAGGGAGAGGGAGGGGCTGGCCACGGCGACAGCCGGCTCCGGTCCGACAAACGGTGGCCGGGCCGCCTCCAATTGGTCGGCCGTGCGGCCGACACGGTAAATTTCACGCGGGAGACGAAAGAGAGAAAGAGAGAGAGGGAGAGAAATTGGGGAGAGAGAGAAGAAGGGGAGGCCGGCTGCGGTGATGGCCAGCTCTGGTTCGGCCAACGATGGCCGGATCGACTCCAATTTGGCCGGAGTTGACGCCGGCACTGTCTACATCGCGCGAGAGACGAAAGAGAGAAAGAGAGAGAGGGAGAGATGAGAGAGGGCCGGCCGCAGCCGCGGCCGGCTTCAGTCCGACCAACGACGGCCGGGCCACCTCCGATTTGGCCGGCTGCGGCCCTGGCCGCCGGCTCAACTCAGCCCCCTGTTTTGGTTGAAACAGGGGAGCTAGGAGGAGAAGATGAATCGGGCCGGCTAGGCTGAGATTCTGTGGGCCTGTTGGGCCGTTTCTGGAGCCCTTTTTGGGCAGGGTTTTGGACCATATAATGGGTCGAAAAATGGAAAATAAAATTATGGCCCGATTCAGGATGAATTCTAGTTTCTTGGGTAATTTTATTTCCCCATTTGGACGCTTTTATTGGGAGATATTCAAGCCCAAAGTCGAGCCCGTGGATTAGTTCAGGTAGAGTTGTAGGAGTCTTTTTATTATTCAGATTTTAGAGATCTAATTTTGAAAAATAATTCTGTAGGTGCCCAGTTGTCCAAGTAGCTGGTTTATCATTTTGGAGTTGCATATTGAGGTAAGTAAGCCAAATATAATAATTTTATAGATTATAAATTATTGTATTTATAGTTTTATGCATGCTTATGAAATGGAGTTGTATTGATTATTTTGAAAATTGGTAAACTGTACCATGAGTATTTAATTGAATATTTGCTACAATAGCTGGTATTAATTTGCAAAGTAATGGTTTATTATGCTTATACCAAATATGATGTACATGTTTATTTTTAACTTTGCAAAGTAAATTGGTTACATGCAATGATTAAGAATGTACAAACCACTGTTTATGTGATATGAAAAGATTATGCTTATGATGATGCATGATGTGATATGCATATATAATGATGACCCTGAATTAGATTTATATGTCGCCGCGGTTCTCCTATGATGTGGCATGTGGAGGCCACACGCATCTAGAGGATGCGCTATGACTGATGATGATATAGCATGTGGAGGCCACGCATCTAGAGGATATGCTCTGACTGACGATGATATGGCATGTGGAGGCCACACATCTAGAGGATGTGCTATGATTGATGATGAGGTGGCATGTGGAGGCCACACATCTAGAGGATGTGCTCTGATTGAGGTATAGCAGGGCCGTGGGACACATAAAATATAATATAAAAATGATCATAAACAGTGGGTTGTTTACAATGCATTTTTGGTATTTATTGTATAAGCTTCCAAATTAATTTGAGTGGTGATATGCTTGTTCTGATAGCATGATAAATGTATTTGAAATTGGAAGTTTATGAAATTATGACTTGATAATATCTTGATAAGATATGATGATATATTACTATTTTATATTATTATTATAGGCTTACTTATTGAGTGTGAGCTCATGTAAATCTCACAATATTTTTCAGACCCTCAGGAATGAAGATGGATTTATGGGGTAGATGGAGCTTCTATATAAATCAGTTTCTTGATATCATTGTAACCCCAGTATTACTTGTGTGTAGGGTTTGTAGCCCAGAACTATATCGATTGTGTGTAGGGCTTGTAGTCCAAACTTATATTATGGTTTGTGTTAAGTTGTGGATTTGAATGGCCTAATTATAATTATTGCCTTATATTGATCAATATGTAAATTTCAGAATGCCTTGCATGCCCGGCATGCGGCGGGTTGTCACCCTAGCTCAAAATTTTGGATCTGGGGCGTGACACCATCCCTAACGCTTCCTGCATGGAGACTATCTTGCAGGTTTATTCAGATGAAAATCACCATTTAGATTCGGAAGTGAGCCGCACTCAAGTCGAAGAATGGATTTCTATGGCAACAGGCATGCATATAAATTATCATTGATACATAAAGGCATTCAAATCCCATCAAAGCCACTTCATTTCATATTTCATGGAGGAAGGAAGACTAGAAAGAAAAGAGAGGAGGCTTTTGGTCTTAGACGGTAATCCGTGTCATTTACCTCGTTCCCTGCAGGAAAAATCTAAAGGAAAAGTACTACTCCTTCGGATAAAGTTGCTAGGCGCCTTTAAATTTTGGACCGCTCCCTAGCATGAGTTATTTGACCTCGCAACCATTGTCTCCGTGCTCTACCGCACGAGCTTGCGCTCGATCGAGGGACCGAGTCCGGGAAATTCTATTTGGCCTGCACATTTTGCTCAGGAGCTCTCCCATTTAGCTTTTTTTTTACTCAGTAGGCCCCCAAAATACTCACTAGCCCCTCCTAAATTTAGGAAATACCTAAACTACCCCTTCCCCTTCACCCCCCCCCCCCCCCCCAAAAAATTGTTAGTAATAATGCCCTAGGCCTATTGTATGGACATGGTATTTTGAATATTTATGAGCATTTACTATTATCATAATTTGCATGTTTATTATATAATAATATCCTTGAATAATATTATTAATTATTCTAAATGTCCCTAATCGGTTATTGTTGTGGGATGAATATGAAATTAAGATTAGCATGAAATTTGATTGATATTCATGGGATGAATATGTGTATGAGATACAAATCAAATTTATATGTTGTTGAGAACAAATATTGGACAAGACCCGCCTTGAGATTAATACATGGATCAAAGTCATAAGTTAATCTCTAGTAGTTGTGTCATTAAATCCTTAGACCTGAGATTGCTATAGTTCTCAACATGAGGAATATTATGTTTTGACATAATCAAACGTTGTCTTTAACCGAATGATTATAAAGATTATGCTTGAACATAATAAGAATCATGTAGTGAGATATGAGTGATTAAGATGGAATTTATCCCTCTTATTATAAGAGAGATATCTCTGGGCCCCTCGATGATTGAGATTGAGAAATGCATGGTCGTGCTCAAATGAATTGATGGAGATCAATATCATTTGTTTCGACAAATTAAAGATAGAGCGATATAAGGTTAACTTTTTTCATGCCTTATATTCTATCAAGATATCATGTGACAAAAGGATTATGTCATTAGCTACTTTAAAGTTGTCTCGGAACATGAGCTTTTCATTTAACTTGGGTAGTCATAATATCTTGCTAGAGGCCGCTTATGACTTGTAGGATCAAAATGTAATTTAGGCCTACTACCAACGTTAATTGAACCTATAGGGTCGCACACTAAGAACGGACAATAATGGTTACGGTTTGTTACTCTCTATAGTAATTTAAAATGATGAAATTATTTTAAATTATAAATAATAATTAGTTGTTATTTAGATTCGAGTTTAATTTTGAAAAAATTTAAATTCGTAATTTAAATTATAACAAGTAATTAATTTGTTATTTTCTTATTGGATAAGGAAATAATCCATAAAGGTTTTTGGTTAAAAATATAAATTCCTTATTTGGTAAGGACTAGGATTTAAATTGTTATTATTTAAAAGAAGTTTTAAATAAATATTAATTAAAATCTTAGTTAACCAAAAACCCCTAGCAGACTTGTATATATATATATATATGATATATACGTTTTAAAGTCCATTGGGCATTTGAAAGGTCATATCTGTTGGGGCATTTAAAAGGTCGTGTCTATTGGGGCATTTGAAGGGTCTTGTCTTTTGCCTTAAAAATAGATAAAGAGAGAGTTGGATACCCTGGTTCGTTTTTGAAAAATGGACTTGTTGAACTAGCATTCAAAAACTATTTTGGTGTCCGTTCGTGTGTGGATACTTGTAGAAGGTGGTCGTCTTTCTGAAGGCAGTACGTTTGAAGATCCGAGCAACCTAACACAAGAACAGACGGATTATATACTGATCAACAAAAGGCAATATTTTTGTTTATCCTTCTTTATTTTTATGAAACGCATGTGATCCTTGGTGGGTTATGGAATAGATTTATTTTGTTTCCGCTGCCATTTTATTCCAATTAGATTGAGATTTTTCATTCCGTAACCCAACAAAAATTACTCAGTGTCCCCCCTTCCCTCCCCCGTCCGACTGCGCTCCCCCGCTCGCTCTCGCTTACGGTGCCCCTCTCGCTCACGGTGTTTTCCGGTGGCGGCTTCCCCGACGGCGGATCTTCTTCCCCAGCAGGTAAGGTCTCCCTCCCTCCCTCCCTCCCTCCTTCTCTCCTCACTCGATCCGCCTCCCACAATAGTTTTTTTTTTTTTAGCCAAGCTCCCCTCCCTCCCCGGCGTCCGCATCCCTCCCACAGCTCTGCCCCCTCTCCGCCACCCCTTCCCCTCCCTCCCACCCTCCCTGATCTCTGTTCGGCTTCAGCCTTCTGGGCGCAGAGTCGAACAGAGTCGAATTCTGATAAAATATATCTTTTAAAAATTTTTATTTTAAATGAGTTTATATTATTAATATATTTTTAATAAAAAATATATTATTTTGACATAATTTTATCTTGGGTTTTAATGATGAATAATGTAATGTTCCAGATATGGATGCTAGCCCCTCATGAATTAGAGTTAGACCAACAGCGTCTGCTAGGAGACGTCGTAGAACCCAGGTGCCTCAGGTTATTGAGGTTCCTGAGGTTCTTGTTGCACCATCGCCCCTCAATGAGACAGCAGACGAGGACATCCCAGCTATGGATGTTGATGATGATGAAACGGATGGTCCTTGTCCAGGCGGTCCTGAGGATGACTCTATCCTTAGGAGTTTCAGGACACATATTGCAGCCTCCATCTGGAGGCAACAGGTATTTGTTCATTGTTCTACTGTATTTTATTTAATGTATTATTTTGATGTTTATGTGTTATTCATGTTATCCATTTATATTTCACAGGAATGGACTCCACTGAAGTGCATGAACCATGCTGCCAAAGTAGGTGAGTGGCAGTGGTGGGCATCAGGGCAATCGAATAGGAGATTCAGGGATAGAGTTCAACAGTTGGGTCTTCTTGAGCTAGTGCATTGCTCTTATCGGTTCGCCGATAAGATTCTTGTCTCGGGCTTTGTAGAGAGATGGCAGCCCGAGACGAACACCTTCCATCTTCCCTTTGGCGAGATGACAATCAGTTGGATGATGTTACCGTCATATTAGGGATTAGTGTCATGGGTGCCTTAGTGTTATTGTCTACAGATAGGATGAGTGATCGGAATGCTGAGGACCTACTAGTGCAGCTATTGGATGTATCACGGGATGACGCGCGTCAGGAGGTTCTATCTGTCCATGGTCAGTCTGTGAGGTTAGAGTGGCTGAAGAGTCATTTCCATGATGTATCAGATAGAGATAGCCGCGTAGGATAGACTGTGCAGCGCGAGCGTATTTGCTTTTTTTGTTAGGGTGTACACTTTTTGTCGATAAGAGCGGGACGAGGTGCCTATAGCTTATCTTGCTCTGCTTCGGCATTTGGATAGAGTGAGCACATATGCCTGGGGTGTGGGTGCCTTGGCTCATTTATATCGGTAGTTGGGATTGCATCTAGGGCATCCGTTAGACAGATCAGTGGATATATGACGCTTCTCCAGGCATGGATTTATGAGCATTTTCCCTTTCTCACTCCTCACCCAGCCCTGGACTATACTGATGCTAGGCCCTGCGTACACCGATGGACTCCCGGCACTCCACCCCGTTCTACGATGGACCATTTGGTGATTCTACGCGAGTCATTGGACGTATTGAGGGCAGATGAGGTATGTACCATAGGACCATGCACTTGTATATTTATATAATTTGTCATACATTATCAAACTGATTACGATTTAATATAATGCAGGTAGTTTGGGATCCCCATCGTCTTATCCGGGATGATCATCCATTCCTTGATATTGCATTCTTTAGTGGATGCCTGAAGTGCATGGATGTCGTAGAACCCTATCATCCTGAAAGGGTTTTATGGTAGTTCGATAGGATACAGACGATCCCCCGTGCGCCACTAGCCCCTGAGCGAGCCAGCAGAGGATCGGTAGCAGCATCGTACCGCATCCAGTACATCTTCTATGAGCAGTTATGGGAGAGGTGGGAGGATCACCTGCTGAGCCTAGCGAGCAGGAGCCATCTGGTGACCCGACCCTCAGATTGCGTACTGAGATTTTTGGAGTGGTATTCTCGGATCACGCATCTGGCTGTTCACCCTCCGAAGAGCCGATCCAGTATCTACTCCCGATCACGTCCCGATGATGCTGATGCTGACGTGCAAGGCGATGTATTGCAGATGCGCTTGGCCTTTGCACAGCATACTTGATATGGATCGAAAGGAGGCTGCTGCATCACAGGGGACGTACATGTACGATGTCATATCGCAGATTGCACATGTGTTGCAGGGTCACATATCTCTACGGTTGAGCCTATTAAGCCTGATGTCCCTGGCCCTAGTCATGTATCGCCACAGCAGTACAGCATCGACGACGGCATGGTGGGGATCCCTGATGTACCTCATGTATTTTGTATCTTTTAGCACATAGTGCATCTTTTTGTAAGAGACATTAAAATTTGAATGAAATTTTACTTCCTTTTGGCTCAATTTGAATGAAAATTTTTTGAATTAATATAAATATGTCAAACATTATAGAAAATTGATTGTTGCCAACAAAATTAACTCTACAACTCAATAGTCTCGCTAATAATACATCCGACGAGATTGTTTGTCTGAACTGGTGAATCCTAGATGCATATGAAGTAGCCCATCCGGAAGCACAGGGTAAATGATGTTTTTGCCAATTGCTTACTATTGGGGAACGGGATGACCCGGTAACAGAAATACCTGCAAAATATAAATTAGTAAACATAATGAATTATTAGTCATTTAAGGATGATTAAGAGTTGTTTAAGTAATACCTCCACAAAATGATTGCCATTAACGAACGCTACTGCAATATCTTTGCAGGATAAAGGAGGAAGAGGCACCGATCGTAGACGTAGGAATGTAAACATTGTTGCAAGGAGAGGTGGTATAGGACAACGTTATAGCGGGATGCTATAACGTGCCCCATATCCGGTATAGTCATCCACCGGTCATAAGGTGGAGCATTATCAAAATATGATAATGCGTGCTCAATCTCCTCAAACCTCCCTTCGACAGCAAATAAAGCGCGATAGTGCTCTGAATGACATTGCAAGTCATGTAATAAATCCTTCCTAATACGAAGCCAATCCTCCTCTCCAAATCCCAGCAAGTCAGCTATTGCTCTAAATCCACAGTTGCTGTCAGCTTTAACATCCTTGATATGTTGGATGAACGGCCTCAACCATCTGGAATTTGATCAATATAGATTGTTGGCTTATATGACCGGGTTCGATGATGAGAAACCTGCAAACCATTAACGAATGAATTAGAAGGTAAACATCGCTTTGTAATAACAAACACACGGGGTTCGGAAGTTGCCGGCATGTGCCGACACATACCAGCACGAGTTCGGCACATACCGGCATGGGTCTGACACATACTGGCACGGGGTTCGAAGTTGCCGACATGTGCCGGCACATACCGGCACATACCGGCATGGTCCCTTCTTTAGTGAAAGAAATGCTTCGTGCCTTCTTCCTTGGCTGCCTCTTTAGCACTTGCGTCATTGGTGGAGTGCTCGTACCAGATGAATAACTATCTTGTCCTGAAAGAATCAACTCAAAGGTAGAAGGATCACGGGGGTAGATGTATCAACCTTCAATGAAGCACAGCCGTGGCCAAGTGAACGAGTGATCCTTTTGGCAGGTTCTTCAAGAGAAGTACTTTTTGGGCTAGCAATCTCTCTTAATTTTCTTAACATCTGCAATTCGAAGACCATCTAACTGTTTGAATTTTGAGCAATTATATCCAACTCTGGTTCACAGCTCAGCTGAATACTTTGCACATTTAAAGCCGGCATCATATCAAGTTTTCTCCAATGAGGATCTATGCAATCGAAGGGAATTGGTCGACCTTCCATCCTGAACCGCAAATCTCGTGGGCACGTGGTAAATCATGTGTGCGCTGAATAGCATACCCACAAACTGAATATCAATACCAACTAAATTGGCTCGGTTCGCTTGAGCGAGGATCTGATTTAATGCACTTATAGAAATGAAACCTCGCAATTCTTTGAATTCAGCAGGCTTGAAGTCGTGTTGCACGACCGTCAAACTCTTCTCAAATGAGGCTTTAATGTCACTATGCTACAACTCAATCAAACTATGTATTTTTATCCAAGATGATTCAAATTTCCTTGGTTTGATCCAAGCTGTCTTTTCAACCTTGCATGTGCACTTTCAGCCGTAGAAAAATAAATAAAATTAAATAAAAGTGAGATAACAATTGCGTAATTATATTATAAATTTCTTAAATTTATCAATTCTTGTAACCTATTAGTTGTCACATTTCAGTAGTGCCTATATGCGTCTGTCCATGCTGCAACAAATCTTTCCTTGTACTTGCTCAGCCAAGTATCTGACACATACCGTAAAGCATCTGGGTAGGTACTAAACTCTCTCTGAAGTTTTGTCCAGTGATCATTAAACTCATCTTCTGTGGTGGACAACACAAGTATATTCCAACTCATTATAAACTTATCACATTTCTCCTTTGTTTCAAATAACCTTTTGCACTGGGCCAAAACATTCCTACTAATATGCCATCTACATAGCAAATGTGTTGCCGTAGGAAAAACCCTCTGAATTGCATTCAATAGATCCAAGTCTCTATCTATGACTATCACCTCAGGCAGAGCTCAGCATCCATGATACTGCGCAATCTCTTTAATGCTCATGTATAGTTGTTTTCTCGCTCAGAGTCCATATACACAAAAGCAATAGAAAATGTCAGGTCAGTTGATATCACCCCGATAATCTCTAAGAGAGGAAGATGATATCTATTCGTCTTGTAAGTGCAATCCATTATCAACACACGAGAAAATGCACGTAACAATTCTATACTGCAAGAGTGTGCCCAAAACAAGTCACGCACAGCATCAGACTTAATACAATTCCTATGCCACTCAATCTATTTACACTCAGATAATTTACCAAGAAGATGTTGCATATGAGATCTCCTAGCAATCTCTACAGCCTTGCACCTCTGCCGTGCATTGTAGATTATCTTCATTGTCGTAACATTGAGGGCATCCCTTTGCTTCAAAGTAGATAATATATCCTTAGGCCGAACCAAACTCTTCGACATCTCCACTAGCATTGTAGTCTCCTGCTTAGATAATCATCCCGCATATGAGTGCCCCTCGAGATGCTTTGCAGCTGGATGATTGTGCATACCGCACATGACCATTAACATCTAATCATTTGCAGTGTCCAATTTCTTTCCTCTTAAGGCAAAAGGACATCCACACTTCTTAGTGCCACTGGCCCTGGTCTTTGATCCTTTTTCCTTAATGTGTTTACTTTTGCAAGTACCACTCCTCTCGCACTCCTCACAAGAAAAAAATTCTTGGTTTCTTAATATTGCTACCCGTATCGGATTTTTTAATAATAACAACAAATCCATTCCTCTTTCCGACTTCCCGACACCAATTATACATTTCTTCTCCATTTTTGAATATCTATAAAATAAATAGTTTTATGTTAGTAGACAATTTTAAATATTGCTCAGTCAAATAATATGAAAATAAATGCAATCAAATTTTTTTTACCTCGTAGGTCATAAATTCATTTGTGTAATCCATCACACAATCAGAGCCAATCACGCTGCATTCGGTTGAAACATCGTCCTACACGATCAAATAATAATTTTAAACCCTAATCATAATTAATCCAAAAATAGAGAATAAACTTTCTGTTCGGCCACACGGGGCTGAATTATTGGCCTCTGTTCGGCCCTGAGTGTTCTGTTCGGCCCCTTGTGGCCGAACAGAAGAAAGTTGTTCGGCCCACCAGGGCCGAACATGTTGATGTTGTTCGGCCCTATGTGGCTGAACAGAGTTTACCTGTTCGGTCACATAGGGCCGAACAATGCACGAACTGAAAAAAAAAAAGACGACGGGATATAAACTAACCTTTGCAGCCGTAGAACCTTCAAAAATTACTAGTTACTTGTCCATTGCTCGATTATAGGTTAAATTGCTTCAATCAACTTTCAAAAGGACGATCCAAGGGTGATCTGGAGTGAAGGAGGCGGGGGGTGGGGCAGAGAAGGAGGGAGGGGCTGGCGAGGGGCGTGGGGGGCTGTTTGGACGTTGGGGGGGGGGGGGCTATTGAGTAAGGAGGGTTATTTTGGTCCAAAAATTTTAGGGGCAAATATGTTATTTTGTTTAAAGTGAAGTGGGGGGCTCCTGAGCAAAACGTGCGGGCTAAATAGAATTTCCCATCGAGTCTGCGCACTCCTCGACCTACGTTCCCTTTATCCCCTGGAGGATCCTTCCTCTTTGCTATCTCTTTCGTTGTGAGACGCTCGGCTCATCCCATGAACGAACATCGATGATCAGAGGTCTTTTCACTCTTTTGATCCAGATCTAACCGACTAGCATACGTTTGAGTGACCTTTTTAGTTAGGGAAAAGACTTTGTACACCGCGTCCAGTACAGCAAGTCTTATGTGGGCTGCACCGCCCCTTCTTATTGATCCACATGCGTATGATTCCATTAAAAAATATTAAGACAACTTTACGACATCTCGAGAAAACAATTACGACACCCTAGTTTTAAACTTATGATACCATAGTTATAAAATTAAGACACCCGTTCAGAAAGCAAAAAAATATTTTGACACCCCAGTTGTAAACTTACGACACCGTAGCTATAAAATTATGACACACATTCAAAAAATGTGTTTGTACACAAATTTAAAAAAAAAACTGAACGGGTATTAATCACGTCAAAATTAAAATGACACCCCAGTTTTAAACTTACTAGTTATAAAATTAAGACACCCATTAAGAAAGTCAAAAAAATTACGACATCCCAGTTATAAATTTATGACATTATAGTTATAAAATTACTACACCCACTCAATCTGTACATAAATTCCAAAAAAAAAGCTGAACTAGTATTAATGCATGTCAGACAACTTTTTTTTTGAAATTTATGCACAAACACGTTTACTCTGAGTGGGTGTCGTAATTTTATAACTATGGTGTCTTAAATTTATAACTGGGATATTATATTTTTTTGCTTTATGAACGGTTGTCTTAATTTATAACTACGATGTCATAAGTTTAAAACTAGGGTATCATAATTTTTTTTTACCTTCTGAACAGGTGTCTTAATTTTATAACTACGGTGTCGTAAGTTTAAAACTGGGGTGTCGTAATTTTTTTCTCGGAATGTCGTAAAGCTGTCTTAACATTTTTTAATGGGTGTCGTATGCATGTGGACCAATAAAAAGGGACAGTGCAGCCCACGTAGGACTTGCTATACATGATGTAGTGTACAAAGTCTTTTTCGGTGTACAAAGTCTTTTCCAAGGGGAATTTTTATTCGGCCTGCAAAATTATCTCGGTAGCCCACCCTCGTTTTTTTATAAAAAAAATTCCTAAACTACTCCCCCTTTTCTGTCCACACCCTCCACCCCACTCCTCCCCCCCCCCCTCTCCGACGCCGTCCCGTCTGCTCCCCTTCCCCAACACCCCCTTCTCTGACGCCACCCCCATCTCCTCCCCTCCCCTCCCCTCCTCGCCTCCTTCCCCTTCCCCAGCACCCCCCTCTTCGGCACCATCCCAGTGTCCTCCCCTTTCCGGCACCGACTCCTCGTTCGGTCAAACAGGACCGAATAGAGGGCCTCTGTTCGATCCTGTTTGGCCGAACAAAGGCCATTTTGTTTGGCCTAATAGGCCAGGCCGAATGGAGGGCCTTTGTTCGGCCAAACAGGGCCGAACGGAAGGCCCTTCGTTTAGCCCTGTTTGGTCAAATGATGCCGGGGGGAGGGGGGCCACCGAGGGCCAGAGAGGGCCTGTGCCAGAGAGTGGAGAGGGGACAGGGGCCGAGAGGGCGCCATGAGAGGGCCGGTGACGAGGAGTGGGGGTTGCTGGGGAAGGGGGAGGAGACGGAAGACGGGGGTGTGGAGAGAAGGGGGAGGAGATGGGGAGGGGAGGGGTGGGGAGGAGAGGGGGGAGGTGCAGTGCTGAAGAGGGGGAAGGGGGCAGTGCCAGAGAGGAGATGTGGGAGGGAGATGTGGTGCCGGGGAGGGGGAAGGAGGGGGGCTACTGAGCAAAGGGGAGGATAGTTTAGATTTTTTTTAAAAAAATAAGGGGGGTGGGCTACTGAGCAAAAGTTATGGCTCGAATAGAAATTCCCTGCTAAAAGACTTTTTTTTTAACCTTCTGAGAAGAAAATTAAAGCCCAGCAATATTTCATTGAGATAATAAATCATGATGGAGCCGGGATTGGATCAGGTATATATCTTGTATCAACACTGACAGATCACTCTACAAGTTCCAACTAGCTTGAATCCATTAATTGATGATGTAAAATTTTAATCATCTCTATAGCCAGCTATGTTAATACTACTGACTCAAGTTTACATGATGATATTATTGATAAAGCTATCAAGTAAATTTAAATTATTTAATTTTTTAAAAGATATTTAATAACTTTGAAGGGTTTTTTTCATTCGGTATTTGTTGTGAAATACTGAATCTAATTAGAAAAATTCAATTATATAAGTGTTGGAACTTTTTTAATTGGTCTTTTATTTAGCTCTATGAATGTATACATGCATGTTGCATTTATACCAACTCAAACGAAGTGAACCTATTTTGATTTGTGAGTTTTTGGACTAAATTGAACATGCATGGATGCAACTTATATGATCGGCTATGCTATGCACATGAATGATGAGTATAATCCATCATACGAATTATTGGGCATAAGCGAGCTACTAGGTTATTGAAAGCCTTTTGATTGGCAGATTTGTTAGGCTAGTCATTGGCTACTTACAATGGTTAATGAGAGCTTGGTGGGCATGCCTCTAACTAGTCATTAGGCTTAATTAGAGAGAGTTTAGTTGACTAGACTGTCTCTATATGGAACCTAAATTTTAGAGGTCTTATCTAGTTCCAAGGACTTACATTAAAAAGAGATCACAAATCTTCGACTCCATTTTTCATTGACTTGCTATACATATTATGCTATTTCACAAGTTTATTCCAAGTGGTTAAAGAAGTAATCAGGCCTCTACCTTCGCATACTTGTCTTACCGTTGGAGACTATTTGGATGAAGTCGGGATCTAAGTATCTCCATTGATCACTTGATAAAGAGGAGTGATATCTCCCTTAAGATCGTGCCTCCTTTTCGTCTAAGCATGTCAACTTGATTTTATAGTTTTAGATGTTTAAAATATTTAAGATAATTTTAGTTCAATTTCTAAACATGACTTTCAGAGCTATTTTTGAAATTCACAATCCTTTTCCACCAACAATTTAAGAATATGATTGGATTTTAATTTTAAAAACCATATAGCTAATTTTTGAAAAAATATGTTTAGCTAATTTTTTATTTTATTTTTTTATTTTATTAATACTCAGCTTGTTCTTTGATTGCTTTTCATTTTTTCTGTTTTGATCAATTGGTCATCTTTAACCAAAATAGCTGCATGAGCAACGGCAGTATGATGCCTTTAAGTTTAAGATATTGTTCACAAGTAAGGCATCATGACACAGGTTGTCCTGTAAAATTTGATGATGTTTTGCTCTTCTTTGAAAATAGGATTTTTTATTTTATTTTAAAATTCCATGTGAGTAGCTTTAAACTATCCTGGTTTACATCAGCAAAATATCTGGCTAGTTATTACCTAATTTTATTTTTGGTCATCCTAGGTTATTGAAGACCAAAAATTACCAAGGGAGAAACTAGTGCAACACCTGAGTGGCGATGCAGGTATTGAGTAGATGGAGTGTGCCTTATCAGATGCACGATCCAAATTATTTGAAGCAAAGGAGAGTGGGAGTCCTTTGGTAACACCTGTTGCTCATATTTCATCTCCATTAACATCCAATTCTTCAGGTCAGCCTTTGGTTTCTATTGCACAGCTTCTACCGAGATCAGGCGCATGAGGAAAGATAGAGAAGAAAAAGAATAGATGAATATAGAAGAAAAAAATGCCTTTATGTTTTGGTCTTAGTCTATCCGGTTACATCCAGAGAAAGCTTTAAATAATTATCCATTTTGGATGATAAAACTTCTTCGCACCAACCCGTAACCAACTCCCTAAAATATGGAAGCCTATCCAAAAATCCAAGCCCAATCTCCATGGACCCAGTCCCATAACTTACAATTAGGTTATTAAACATTCTCTCAAAGATTTCCTTCTAAGCCATACAAGAAAGCACTCAAATTCGAGCCCATGTACATCCATGACTCATATGCTCTCTATTCTTGGGTCATAAGCCGACCCAAATGACTGAGGAATCTGAGAACTTGTGTAACCTAAGCTCTCAAACCTGTGTGACTTCCCTGTACTTTGAATGTCCACATTTGAGCTTACAGTTTCCAAGTCTGAGGAGCAAGCTGTTGTGAATAATGGGAGATCCAATCATGTGGTTTGTTCTTTGTTTGGAAGTGCCTCTTCTTCACAATGTAGAGCCGGTAGAAATACTGAAAGTAGCACTATGGGCCGACAGTTACAAACAGAGAATGAGCTTCTTGTGAATGAGATTCTTCATGTGGGCTATGATACTTTTACTAATAAACTTGACATCGATGTTAAAGAAGAGACATGTATCAAGGTTAGTGGATGTGTGCAGAATGTTGCAGATCATTTAGCGCAATTTTGATTTTTTATCAGATTAATTATAAAATAATCTAAATTATTTTTTTTCTGAGCTCTATATGCTTCATTTTTGCAAATGAGTATCAAATTTGGAGGAGTGTTGTTGTTTGCAGTATATATTTTCATGCTTTTGACATAAATGAGAAAAGGGAGGGAAACAATTAGTTTGTGCAGCTGAGAAAGGAGGATATTTAGGAACTTATGTGTTTAACTTGACAGGGATATCACTGTCTTTGCTTGATAATTTTCATGGTCAAGTTATTCCGACATGGATGATATAATTATGAACAGTCTGACAGAACTCTCTCTTAAAAAATGACCGTCTTATTGTGTTCATGGAACTCCGTAACCATGTTTCTTTATGTCTGTGTCAGGCAAAAGTTAGGGAGACAATTGAGACAGCCTTCTGGGATCGAATCATGCATGCTATGGAGGATGAACATGATTATAGTCAGATTGTAGCCCAACTCCCATTTGTCTACTATCCCCTTATTGAGTGATATCCGCTCTCTGATTTTGGAAGCTCCTAATATCCAGATTCGTCACGTCTATCGTGAAGCCAATGCAGTTGCTGACTGGATTGCTGCCAGGATGGCCTCTCACTCTGCTTTCTGAATATGGAGACAGGGAGACCCTTGCCCTCTAATCCTCTCATAATTATTGTATTATGATATATCGGGTCTGACTCTACCTAGAGTGGTGTAATCACCCATCTGTAATAAAAAAAAAAAAAGTGGTAAGGGATGAGTTGTGTGAACCGGCTTCTCATAGCTGGAAGCAAGAGATCCTCGGCAGTATTGATCTTGAAATTCTATCTCAGGTGAAAATGCAGTGACTTATATGGCAGTGCCAATCTGCACACTTTTTTTTTCTTTTTCTTTTTTGAATTACCAGATTGTTATAGTTTCCTACAGTTTAATATTGACATACATCTTCACTTGTTTTTATGGTTCTGGTTGTGCAATTCTTTGTTGCTTTGCCAAGTCAATTATCATTTTTTGGACAGACTATATTTTTTCATATTATGTCTTAATGTCTGCATATATATAACTGTATATAAATATTTTATGTAACTTTAGGCTTATCTGGGGTACTATATATACTGATATTTTACTTATTTTAGTTCTATATCTATATAATTTTTCAGTGGCTGAAATGCAAATATTGATGTATGTAGACATCTACATAAGTAAAAATCTCCATGACGTTTTACTAATCTACAAGTTGACAATTATTTTCTTGGTGAAAGGTACTCGACTCAGGTACTCAGGACACAGTTTATCTTGGACAAATTCTGGAGCATGCACTGGTCATGTTGGAGAAATTATCAGCTCTGGCAAACGAGGATGAGATGAAAAAGGCCCATAAGAAATTAGTAAGTAAACTAGCAGACATTACTCAACTGAATGACAAACAGCATGGCTCTTCTGTTATTGCCACTATTAATTATTAAGGGTCTGCGCTTTGTTCTGGAGCAGATAGAGGTGAGCCTTTTTGGTATACTTCCATTCCAAGTATTTCTAATGGATTTCGAATAGGTTGCATGGGTAAACCCTGTGCTGCCATCTATTTAGTGTCTATGCTTAACAGCCTAAGCTTCAGTCATTGTAATATGCTTGCCTAAATACTCATTCAGATAATATCACAGATTATAACATGATAGAATGAAACGCATTATGACATAGCATAGGAATAGGAGACGGCAAACAATCGAGCAAGAATTTGACCTTGGTTCTCTCAAAAGAAAACTAAAATGAACTGACAAACAAAAAAAAAAAAAAACGAAATAAAATGAATTGACAAGAAGCATAAACAAAGAAAGATAAAGAAAAAAAATTTTACGTCGACGGCATCAGGATTTGAACCTGCGCAGGCAAAGCCCAATAGATTTCGAGTCTGTCTCCTTAACCACTCGGACATATCGACTAATCAAAAGGTTTTTATCCATCATTTTATCTTCAGAGAGGAAAGCGTATGGAAAGCGAACGGAAAAGTTCGAGCCTTTAAGATCCAGTTTGATGAAGCCTAATTTTTGAGCTTAGCACAGCCACTAAAAGAAAAAATGGGTCATGTAAGGCCCACCTCATAATGTCTAGCCAAGATTAAGATCATTACTGCAGGATAACATTTAGTCTGATGAAGAGAAGCTGTTTATCTGTTCAGAGTATATTTGCCCTGAGAAATTTGAGCTTCAGTATATTCGTTATTATTTTTGGTGGAATATTTATCTACTATTCTTAAGTGTTTGAGAGAATAAACTAAACTATGCTAAAATGAGTGAGGTTTCATGATTTTTGAATAGGCTACATTTTATGGTTTGAGTTTTGTCCTTGCTCCAACCAATGAGGTTCATGCTTGACCAAATATAAGGTGTGCATTGTTTAATATATGACATGCTTCAATTCTATCTATTTTTTTTTTTTTTAGCAAAGCAATGGATGGATATAATAGCTGTAACTACATCCTCCTAACTTGAAATTATTATTTTATTTGCTTCCTACACTACAATTATGTTGAATTGAGGGGATGTTTCCAAATTTTCTCTATCATCCATCCTTGTCCTTTGTTCAAGAAATTTTCATAATTTAGGTTGTAAAATAAGGTTTAGGTTATTACTTGTGCACCCTTTAATCTTAAGTTCTCTTTTTTCTCTCTCTCTCATGTTGTTCATGCTTGTTAGTTTCACTTGTTTAATTAATTCATGTAGTATTTCAGAATTGGAAGCTAGAGACACCTTGATCTTTTTTATTTTTTCTTTGGCCTTTCTTTCTCTGTGAATTTCGTGCTACATGATCATTTTTTTCAAAAGACTTTCCTGATGGGCCAATTGACCCCATGAAAAATAAAATTTTTTGGACAGCCCCAAAGGCCGGCAGACTCCAGCGCCGGCCGCCAGCGTCGGCCTCTAGCGCTGGCCAAAGGCCGACAGCTCCAAGGCCGACACCTCCAAGACCGGCGCTTCCAAGGCCGGCACCTCCAAGACAGTCGGCCCCAAAGGCCGACACCTCCAAGGCCGACACCTCCAAGACCGGCGCTTCCAAGGCCGGCACCTCCAAGACAGTCGGTCCCAAAGGCCGACACCTCTAAGGCAGTCGGCCCCAAAGGCCGGCACCTCCAAGGCCGGCACCTCGAAGACAGTCGGCCCCAAAGGCCGACACCTACCAAGACCGACACCTCCAAGGCCGGCACATCCAAGACAGTCGGCCCCAAAGGCCGACGCCTCCAAGACCAGCACCTCCAAGGCCGGCACCTCTAAGACAGTCGGCCCCAAAGGCCGATGCCTCCAAGGCCGGCACCTCCAAGCCAGGCGGCCTCAGTTCATAGCCGGTCATGGCCTCTCCAAGCCAGGCAGCCCCGGCACATTCCCAGCCGGCCCCGGCCTCTCCAAGCCAGGCGGCCCCGGCGTCTCCAGTCCCGCCGAGTCGGCCAAGGCCATCCCAGGCTGGCCCGACTCGGCCCCGGCGTCTCCAGTCCCGCCGAGTCGGCCAAGGCCATCCCCGGCCAGCCCGACTCGGCCCCGGCGTCTCCAGTCCAGCCGAGTCGGCCAAGGCCATCCCAGGCCGGCCGACTCGGCCCCGGCATCTCCAGTCCCGCCGAGTCGGCCAAGGCCATCCCGGCCGACCCGACTCGGCCCCGGCATCTCCAGTCCCGCCGAGTCGGCCAAGGCCATCCCGGCCGGCCCGACTCGGCCCTGGCGTCTCCAGTCCCGCCGAGTCGGCCAAGGCCATCCCTGGCCGGCCCGACTCGCCCGGCGTCCCCTATTCCGCCGAGTCGGCCAAGGCCATCCCTGGCCGGCCTGACTCGGCCCCGTCGACGGCCCCTCCCGGCACTGCCTTGCCAGCGGGACGAGCCCCAGCCATCTCGGGTCGACCCAGCTCGGCCCTGACAAGACGGGACTCCATGGTTCCTGCCAGATCAGCCCCAGCGGCTCAAGAAACTGCCTCTCTGACGCGCGCCGCCCGATAACGCAGACGCGCGCCGCTCGATAGCCCCGCTGCTGATGGGACGTAACCCACCAACCAGCCCAGATTCACGCAAGGGCTCTGCATACGTTCTGACTTCACGCCACCCCATGTGATCGTGCCAGTGTCAACCCCTATAAAAGGGTAAATCCACTCGCCAAACAGATACGTGCGATAACCCCCAAAATCGCCATCTAAACTCTCAAAAGGGATTCCTCCTCTCGGAGACCCCTCTTCTCCACCCAAAACAGGGCTCACTCGAGCCCTTCTTCATCTGTGACCACCGTCACTAACTTAGCCGTCGGAGGGTCCCGCCGGAGCCCCCTCCGGCCCCGGGACTTCCTTGCAGGCAGCCCGGCGAGGCGAGGATTCGAGAAGCACCTCCGTTCCCGACATCCAGGAGAGGTGATCGAGCGTCATCAGATTGGCGCACCAGGAAGGAGGGCATAAGAAAAAGTAGCGAACGTCCTCCCCGAGCTACATCTTTCGTCCCCCCACCATCCAAGGTCCAGTGCGGCCCCAAAGACAGCCGGACACCCGCTGTCCAAGCAGCGGCTAGCGACAGCAAGTCCAGAATCTCACCGAAGGGCTCCAGTAACCACAGTCTGTGGCCACCAAAGCCAGTCCAGTCGGCAAGGCACCAGTAGAGACCACAGCTTCCCCCAGGAAGCCGCGCGAGCCCTCCAAGCGCCGGCCCCTGACCACGGCCCCAATTTCAAGCCACATCATCACGTCGGCCCCAAAGGCCCCAACGATCGCCTCCGAACGAGCTCGGCAACCTCAGCAAGGCCACTCGGCCGCATACCCGGTCCAAGACAGTCGGCCCCAAAGTTACAAGGCCAAATCGGACCTGCCAAGGCCGTGGAAGGCCGCACGTGCATGGCCTCAACAGCATCGAGGGAGCTGGAGAGGGCGGCCCACTTTGATGCCTGCCGCCGAATCCCAAGGCCAGCCGCCGTCCAAGTGTCCCGGCCGCCCTCGAGGTCCCATCTCGACGATGCCCTCCCTAGGCTGGCCCCAGGCCCCCGAGCTCTTATACCTCCTCCTCCGCCGAAGTACATGCGCACCAACGAGGCTGACTCGTCCCGGCAGGAGTTTCAATAAGAAGCCAAGAACCAGCTGAGGGACGATCCAGGCCCCGAGCCGCCCAGTTGCTTTGACCAACGGCCCCAGGCGCTGGTCCCGGTTTACTCCTCTCACGGCTCTGATCTCCCACATCCTGCCCTTACTTTCAATGACGTCCCCTAAAGTCAATAAACCAGCAAAGAGCTTTACTGCCAGTATCACCAAGACTATGGCCATGACACCAAAGATTGCCGCCAGTCCATCCAACAGGGCTACTTGCCAGGTTCGTTCGAGGAAACCTCGGCCCCAGGTGCGTCGGCACCTCCAGCGCCTCAGATTTGCCTTAACAATGCCCCAATGGAAGGAACAATAGCATGACCTCATGAGGGGCGAGCAGCAGCTCGGGGAGCCGACGGAAGGAAGCAAGCTGGCATCAAATTGGGAAGCTTCTCCCCCACATTTGGAATGCGGATGGTATTATCAGTAGCTTGCCGATTCTTTAATAAAGTATTATTCAGAATATCCTTATCTTATCACGCTCTTGGCTTAGAAAGAGACCGACTCCTCGTCGGCAGACCGGCTCCGGGTCGGCGCCAAAGACCGACTCCGCATCGGCAAAAAAGACCGACTCCGCGTCGGCAACAAAGATCGAATCCACATCGGCAACAAAGACCAACTCCGCGTCGGCAACAAAGACCGACTCCGCGTCGGCGCCAAAGACCGACTCCGATCGACTCCGCGTCGGCGCCAAAGACCGACTCCACGTCGGCAACAAGACCGACCGGCACCAAAGACCGACTCTGCGTCGGCGCCAAAGATCGACTCCGCATCGGCAACAAAGACCGACTCTGCATCGGCACCAAAGACCGACTCCGTGTCGGCGCCAAAGACCGACTCTACGTCGGCAGACCGGCTCCGCGTTGGCGCATCGGCACCAAAGACCGACTCTGCGTCAGCGCCAAAGACCGGCTCCGCATCGGCCCAAAGACCGACTCCGCGTCGGCACCAAAGACCGACTCCGCATCGGCGCCAAAGACCGACTCCACGTCGGCAATAAAGACCGACTCCGCGTCGGCGCCAAAGACCGACTCCGCGTCGGCAACAAAGACCGACTCCACGTCGGCAATAAAGACCGACTCCGCGTCGGCGCCAAAGACCGACTCCGCGTCGGCAACAAAGACCGACTTTGCATCGGCACCAAAGACCGACTCCGCGTCGGCGCCAAAGACCGACTCTGCGTCGGCACCAAAGACCGGCTCCGCGTTGGCGCGTCGGCACCAAAGACCGACTCCGCATCGGCGCCAAAGACCGACTCCGCGTCGGCGCCAAAGATCAGCTCCGCGTCGGCGCCAAAGACCGGCTCCGCATCGGCAACAAAGACCGGCTCCGCGTCGGCACCAAGGACCGGCTTCGCATCGGCACCAAGGACCGACTCCGCGTC
The DNA here is from genome assembly GCA_900491605.1 of Calamus simplicifolius. Classification (NCBI taxonomy): domain Eukaryota; kingdom Viridiplantae; phylum Streptophyta; class Magnoliopsida; order Arecales; family Arecaceae; genus Calamus; species Calamus simplicifolius. Next base: position 67,796 of record UESW01004075.1, read on the forward strand.
GGCACCAAAGACCCGCGAAGGCAAATAGCTGCGAAAAAAAAAGGAGCTCACACTGAGAAAAGGTTTCTTTTCATTAGTATCTGAATGCGTTACAGGAAAACCACCAAAGACCGACTCCGCGTCGGCAACAAAGACCGACTCCGCGTCGGCACCAAAGACGGACTCCGCGTCGGCACCAAAGACCGGCCTCCGCGCCGGCACCCAAGACCGGCTCTGTGTCGGCACCCTCAAGCTTAAGACCTGCGTATTCCAATCAACAGAGTTTCCTGGGGGGCAGATCAACCCTGCAGAGGGAGACCAATTTCTTTAAAGAAAGGAACCTGATGACTCTCAGCTCTCAGGTCACCCTCCGGGATTCAAAAGGTTCCCAGGCCGGCCTCAACTTTGCCTCCAAAAAAAAATTTCCTGAAGTTCTACACTCCTTTCGCTTAGCCAATGCGGGGCACGCAAGCTCAAGGAGTGTGGGGGGCATTTGATGGGGCCAGTTGACCCCATGAAAAATAAAATTTTTGGACGGCCCCAAAGGCCGGCAGACTCCAGCGCCGGCCGCCAGCGTCGGCCTCTAGCGCTGGCTAAAGGCCGACACCTCCCGACACCTCCAAGACCGGCGCTTCCAAGGCCGGCACCTCCAAGACAGTCGGCCCCAAAGGCCGACACCTCCAAGGCAGTCGGCCCCAAAGGCCGGCACCTCCAAGGCCGGCACCTTGAAGACAGTCGGCCCTAAAGACCGACACCTACCAAGACCGGCACCTCCAAGGCCGGCACATCCAAGACAGTCGGCCCCAAAGGCCGACGCCTCAAGACCGGCACCTCCAAGGCCGGCACCTCCAAGACAGTCGGCCCCAAAGGCCGACGCCTCCAAGGCCGGCACCTCCAAGACAGTCGGCCCCAAAGGCCGATGCCTCCAAGGCCGGCACCTCCAAGCCAAGCGGCCCCAGTTCATAGCCGGCCATGGCCTCTCCAAGCCAGGCAGCCCCGGCACGTTCCCAGCCGGCCCTGGCCTCTCCAAGCCAGGCGGCCCCAGCGTCTCCAGTCCTGCCGAGTCGGCCAAGGCCATCCCAGGCCGGCCCGACTCGGCCCCAGCGTCTCCAGTCCAGCCGAGTCGGCCAAGGCCATCCCTGGCCAGCCTGACTCGGCCCCGGCGTCTCCAGTCCCACCGAGTCAGCCAAGGCCATCCCTGGCCGGCCCGACTCGGCCCCGGCATCTCCAGTCCCGCCGAGTCGGCCAAGGCCATCCCTGGCCGGCCCGACTCGGCCCCGGTGTCTCCAGTCCCGCCGAGTCGGCCAAGGCCATCCCTGGCCGGCCCGACTCGCCCTCGGCGTCCCCTGTTCCGCCGAGTCGGCCAAGGCCATCCTTGGCCGGCCTGACTCGGCCCCGTCGTCTCCAAGTCCGCCGACTCGGCCCCTCCCTGGCACTGCCTTGCCAGCGGGACGGGCCCCAGCCATCTCGGGTCGACCCAGCTCGGCCCTGACAAAACGGGACTCCTCGGTTCCTGCCAGATCAGCCCCAGCGGCTCAAGAAACCGCCTCTCTGATGCGCGCCACCCGACAACGCCAGACGCGCGCCGCCCAACAGCCCCACTGCTGATGGGACGTAACCCACCAACTAGCCCAGATTCACGCAAGGGCTCTGCAGATGTTCTGACTTCACGCCACCCAACGTGATCGTGCTAGTGTCAACCCCTATAAAAGGGTAAATCCACTCACCAAACAGGTACGCGCGATAATCCCCAAAATCGCCATCTAAACTCTCAAAAGGGATTCCTCCTCTCGGAGACCCCTCTTCTCCACCCAAAACAGGGCTCACTCAGCCCTTCTTCAGCTGTGACCTCCGTCACTAACTTGGCCGTCGGAGGGTCCCGCCGGAGCCCCCTCCGGCCCCGGGACTTCCTTGCAGGCAGCCCGGTGAGGCGAGGATTCGAAAAGCGCCTCCGTTCCCGACGTCCAGGAGAGGTGATCGAGCGTCATCATTTCCTTTTTTTTTTTTTGCCAAGTATGAATAGCAGCCAAATGCAAAAATTTATATCTATATTTATTCTAAATGGATATGAACATAAATGAGTATTGAAAGTACATAAATCAAAGATATCGTCACATGAAACGTGTATTGATTTAATGTTTTATTGGGAATTAGGTCAAACCTACTCCTAATTAGCTTGATCAATGGCCCAATTAAACCTTAAGATTCCTAATTGATGCATGCTCATTCCAAATTGGCTTGATCGATTGGTCCTAAAATTTTAAATTGGATTGAATCCGGTTCTAATTGGCTTGATTGGAGACCCAATTGGATCCCAAGATTCCTAATTGGACCATATCCATTTCCAGCTGGCTTGATTGGGATCCAATTGGACCATAAGATTCCTAATTAGGCTAGACTAATTTCAAATTGGCTTGGTTGAGGATTGAATTGGATCCCAAGATTCCCAATTAGGAATAGGTACAATTGGGAATTGGACTGAATCCATTCCAATTAGCCAAATCAAGGATTCAATTAGACCTGAGAATTTCTAATTAGGCCAGACCCATTCCAAATTGGATTGATTGGGGATCCAATTGGATTGAACCTATTCCAAGCTAGCTCGATTGGGGACCCAATTGGGTCAAATCCATTTTTGTTTGGATCGAGTCCATTTCCAATTGGCTCTATTAGTGATCCAATTAAACTTGAGGATTCTCAATTAGGCGGGATCCATTCCAAATTTAGCTCGATCGGATACCCAATTGGTCCCCGAAATTCCCAATTGATCCGACTTTTTTTTTGGGACAGTCAGGTGATCACACCAGTCTAGATGACATAAACCCAAACTATCAAAATACAAAAGTTGAGCAAGGATAGGAGGACAGTTGTCACCTAGCAACCAGCGCTAGATGCCAGAATGGTCGGCCACCCTAGCGGCAATCCAATCAGCCGCTGAATTGGCTTCCCTGTAGATATGACAGATCTGAATGCTCTGAGCCTCCTGGAGGAGAGATTGAATGTCTGAGATCAAAGGTTGATTGGCATCTGGTTACAATGATCCGACTTTAATGTGGCTGAGGAAATAACTAGTTGTCTTTTCTGCTGGCAGCCAGATTATTTCTCTCTTTTTAATTTCAAGGGGTATCAATACTCATGCGTTCCAAAGCTTGATTCCATTTTTATATCGTCTACTGCCTCGTCAAATGTAGTCCTTGCATGCTGCCACATCACGATCAGATTCTAGAGCTTATCCTTTAGTGCATCTTTTTTTTTTGGTACAAGCGGTTGATCACACAAGTCTAGTATGAATCAACCCAGAAACATCAGAATACAAAATTTGCATCAAAATAGTAGGACAAGGATCACCCTGACTCCAAATCCAGTAGCCAGAATGCTGGGCCACTGAAGCCGCACCCAATCAGCAGCCGCATTGGCTTCACGGTATATGTGTCGAATCTGGGCAGATTCAGCTTCCTGAAGGATGGACCATATGTCCCTGAGAATCGGATTAAGGGGGGCTACATGAACATTTTCCTTCCGAAGCCACCTAATGACCGTCATAGAATCACCCTCGATCACAAATCTTTGGGCATGAAGAATCTGAGAAGCATAAGTAATACCTGTCCAAGCTGCATATAGTTCGGTCATAGGGACGGAGGAATCCAGAGAACCAAATCCACCCACTGCCATCATATGACCCTAAGGCCCACGGATGATGAAGGCCGAGCCAGCAAGTCTACCACGGACGCTCCCATCAAAGTTGATTTTGACAAACCCTGGAGGGGGGCTCCCAAGAAAATAAAACCGTACGCCGGTTCGCTGCCGAAGCAGCAGGGGAACCCCAGAGGCCAGAGGAGTCAAAACCAACCGATAGCAAAGCACGGGCACAATCCGTAGACAATGATCTGATCTTCCTCACCAGCCTCTGAAGAAATAAAATCCTCAGTGAATATAAGCTGGTTCCTTGAAAGCCAAATCTGGTAAGCCGTAACTTCCCAAAGACCACATAAATGCTGAGGGGCCCTTCGGAGATCATGAAAGAAGAGGGAGCGAGGGGAACTTGAAGCATCCACTCTACCAGTATAACCCATCAGGCGCCAGATCTGTCGAGCTCTAGGACATAAGAATATAGCATGATTGGAAGACTCGTCCTCCAAACCACACAGAGGGCAAATAGGCTGGATAGACATACCCCTACGAGAGAGCAGGGCAGTCATCGGAAGACAGTCCCAAAGAAGCTTCCAAATAAACAGCTGAACCCTGGGAAGGGTGGGGAGCGACCATATCCAAGAAGCATCCTTCGTACACTGTGACTGAGGCCTAAAAAACTTCATAAGGTCCCTAAAGGGGCCCTAGATAGAGAGGATCTCTGCCAAAACTGACATCAGCCGAGGGACTAGAGATGAGAGGGATCGAGAGAATCCGATGAGAAAGTTCCCCACCGAAGAAATGGGTCACTGTAGGGTATGCCAGGTATGAGAATCTGGAGAAATCAGATCCTTAACCCTCAAGTCAGAGGGGACATCAATGCTGATAAATGAGGGCCACCGAGATAGAGAAAGCTCCGCAATCCAAGAATCCTGGATAACATCAATAGACTAACCATCACCAATCATCCAAGAAATATTCTTCAGGATAGAATTACCATACTGACACACCTCCTTCCAAAAGGAGGAACACCCCCGGGGTGGCAGAATGTACTCCCCAGATCTCCAGTCACCATATCTCGCCCGCATCAGAGCTCCACAGACATGCGGCTCCAAAAGAAAGCGAGATGCATGTCTGGCCAGTAGAGCTTGTCGCCTAAGGGATTGGATTCCAAGACCACCTTCTTGGATAGGCATACAGATCGTGTCCCAAGATAGAAGGTGATGCCGTGACCATCTTGCATAGAGGCCCATAAAAAGTCTCTAAAATCTCTCAATCCTCTTAGAACAGTAATCGGGATGGCCGCATTCGAAAGCAAATAAAGAGGAAGGAAGGAAAGAACCGACCGAATAATGGTGACCCTAGCCATCATGGATAAACCGTGACATGCCACCCTCAATACGCTGACGAACACGCCTCTCAAGGTCCTCATAGTCAGAACATCGGGGACGTCAGGAATCCCCAGATACATAAACGGTCAGTCTGAGTAGATATCCCCAAAGATTCATAATAGCTTCTCTGGTGGACTGGAAGTCTTCGGGCTGAAACAAATAGAAGACTTAAGAAGGTTGACCTTCTGCCCGAAGCCTGACAATAGCTGAAGAATGGAATCAAGGAAACCGCATTATCAATAGAAGCCTGACCCAGAAGAATGCAATCATCGCAAACAGGAGATGAGAGACAGAAGGGCCCCCCCCATCCATAAAAGGAACAATCCTCCGATCCTGCTCAGCCTGAAGGAAAGCTCGGGAAAGATCATCCGCAGCCAAAATGAACAGAAGGGAGATAGAGGGCAGCCCTGACGTAATCCCACAGCAAATAAAAAACTCAGTCAAACTCCTATTAATAATCAGAGAGAAAGAAGGCCTCCAAATACAAGCCATAACCCACTCAATAAATAGCTCGTCAAATCCGAACTCCTGAAGAGATCGGTGCAAGAAGGCCCAACTCAGTCTATCATAAGCTCTCTCCATATCAAGCTTGACAGCCATAAGACATCGTCTAGCTGGGGCTCTATGGAGATCATGCATAAACTCCTGAGTATGAGAACGTTGTCCGAGATAGAACGCCTCTAATAAAGCCCCCTGTTCCATAGAAATAAGGCGGGAATCACCTCGGAGGCGGCTAGCTAAGAGGCGGCACATACCTTATATAAAGTAGTGCACAGACTGATCGGCCTAAAATGCTGAGGAGAGAAGCATTAGTGCGCTTAGGCACAAGAGTGATAAGAGTCCGATTCCAATCCTTAGGAATGAGTTTAGATTGGAAACATTCTGGACCGCCATAACACCTCCTGCCCCACTATATCCCAATAGTGACGAAAAAAGAAGGGGGAAATCCATCAGGCCCAGGAGCCTTATCCGGACCAAGATCCCAGAGGGCCGACGAATCTCCTCCACATATCGGCCTGACAAGCATAGCATTCTCCAAGAGGAAACCTTTCCTGGAATTATCAACCTGGGTGACCGGAGCCCCACACCAGTGGTCTCAGTCCACCTAGAACGAAAAAATGGAGAAGCTGGGACCGAATAGAATGGATATCCCAGAAAGTTTCCCTCTGCATCAGCCAACCTCCGAATCTTGTTAGCAGCCCTCGCTTCAGAGTGGCCTGGTGAAAAAATCTGGTATTGCGGTCCCCTTCTCAGATCCACTGAATCCTGGATCTCTGCCTCCAATATACCTCCTGCTGCCGAAGAAGGGAATGGTGGTGAGCAAGATTCTCTCGCGCAAGGAAGAGATCAGAGTCCAAGAAAACCGTCATGGTCCTCCTTAGCCTGAAGAGCACTGATAGTGGCTTCGACCTGCTCCACTTGCCTAACCAGATCCCCAACCTCCTGCCTGTTCCATCTGGACAGTCTACGACTGGTCAACATAAGACGACGAGATAGCCTATAAGCAGCATTACCTCTGATAGGCAGGTGCCAAACCTGAGATATGATTGTCCGAGCAGCCGAATGGAATGTCCAAAACCGCTCGAATCTAAATTGTTTCCTCTGATGCTGATCAGCCTCAGTAGATATCAAAATGGGACAGTGATCCGAGCGATCCTAGGGAGATGAGTAACAGAGACTGCAGGGAACCTATGAATCCAATGAGCCGAGGCCAAAGCTCTGTCCAATCTCTCCACACACGAGCTGACCCCTGCCGATTATTACACCAAGTAATTGGGCCCCGAGTACCCCAAATCCATCAGCCAGAAGACCAATAAAGACCTAATTCATTATATCAGCTGAGCTAGTAACTCTTCTGCCTCCCCGCTTTCACTAGCCTCAGTGATACAGTTAAAATCACCAGCAATAATGAAGGAATCCCCTGGGCAAGGAGGGAAAGCAGCTCGGACCAAGGACCCATCTCTCCGGTAGTCCGTACTGGCATAGACCGCCGATAGGAGCCAGGGATTAGAGGTCCCTTCAGTGACAACTAGGCCAATCTGCTGGTTACAATGATGAAAAGCTTCAATCGTAACCAGCAGAGTCACGCCAAATGGCCAAAATACCACCAGACATACCCTCAGCCTCCACAGCATAAGAGACCAAGACCGGGCAATCTGTCTCCGAAACCGCGCCAGACTGTCTCCTGACAGCCTAGTTTCTAACAGAACACATATATCAAAATTATATAACTGCAACAGTCTACCAAAGAGGAACGGAATGAGGGCTTATTAGCACCTCTCACATTCCACAGTAAGATTTTCATTGTTTAACTGAGATAGAGGGGACCCCCCTGATCCTCTATCATAAAGTTATCAGAATTACATCCTGCAGGCCGAATGCCATCCGGAGAATCCAAAATGGGACGGGCCTGCATAGCAGATGAGTCAACATCAATTCACGAATCCTGGCCCAAGAGATCGCCAGAGGATTCCTCACAAACCTGCCAGGCCTACCCGAGTTGGCCATCATCACCTCCTGACCGCTGAGTCCCATATAGCAACAGGGCAGGGCCGAATTAACCGTAGAAGGAATGAAGGTCCTCTTTTTTGAGAAGATTTCCCTTGCCTTTCCCCTTCCTCAACACCGGTTTGGAGTTGGATCTAGGCGGCAGGTTGTCAGCTGGTATGGCCTGCTTAAGGGGACCCGAAACCTTCTCCCTAATCTCCAATTGGCCCCTTTCATTGGAAACCAATCCCAGGAGGCAAAAGGGTTAGTAGTAGCCAGAGATTGGGACTGATGAGGATCAGAAATCCCAACCTTATCCAACTTCAGATTCCTCATGTCTGAAATATTGAAACAGGCATGTGCCTGAAGAACCGGCACGGCCACGGTTTCAGAAACTTTCTTATCCCCTCCATCCCTAGCCATCTTCATCTTACCTTTTACAAGATCATTCACACTGGCTCGACCCTGATGAGGCTTCACTGCCGCAGAAGCAGGGGCATCCGACACCCCACCAGATTGTTGAAGAACCTCAGCTCCCTTCATTGATCCAGTGGGACGTCTGCATCCCACTTTCACCGGACTGCTCCAGCCCTCTTCCACAGCACCCTTAGATACAGGACTTGGATCAGAGACTTCCGAAGTAGACTTCGGGGAGACCCGGTGCACTCCTCCTCTGACGCACCGTAGCCATCCATGGCCCGAAGATAGAGCAGCTTGCAGAAGCCTCCTCCTCTGCCATGACCGACAGCGAGCAAGGGCCACCGAGATGCAATGATCCGCAAACCGGGCAGATACCCTCCATTGACTCATACACAAATTGCTGCCAAAACGAACCCATAAGCCCCTGAACCCGGGTCCCTGGCCTCAGAGGGTTGCGCAGATCAACCCTGACTTCCACCCTCGTAGCCTCCCCTGCTCCTAGACATCGTAGCAGCATCCACACAGGAGAAGATCCCCGCTGGCTCAGAGATAATTCTGAGGATATCCTCCTTCCAGAACTCCAATGGAAGGTTGGGCATCCTCAGCCAAACCAACGCCGAGGGGACGGAGTCCTCCATCGGAAAGAATTCCGGATGCCACGCTTCAATCCCAATTATCTGACCATTGATCACCCAAGGACGATTAAGAACCAGATCGCATGCCGCCGGGTCTTCAAATCGGAATATATGGCAGCGATAGGTGAGGCTGACAGGGGCAATACACCGAAATACTGGCTTGCCAGAACTCCTGACGAACGCTTCAGCCGGTACCCACTTGAGGAAAGACCGGGCGATAACAGCCTCTGCTGCCACCCCACCACCTCCTCCTCAAGCAACGACACCGGGACCTGAACGACAGCCGAAAATCAAGACTCCAATCGCTTCACCTCCGTCGAAGAAGGAGACGACGACTCATCTGAACCCAAAGTCCGTCGCCTTCCTCCTGGAAACCCGATCCTCCGTAGCTCCATCGACGCCATGGGAAGGCAATGAATGGAGGGACGGAGGACAGCTAGAAGCAGAAAGCAAACTGACGAAGATCGCCGGAGAACGGGGGAGGAGAAAGCCGACACACGAATCTTAAAGCACACCAAAGGAGAAGCACCCGAGAAGATCGTGCACGATTCTCAAAGCTCCTTTAGTGCATCTTTGGCTGTATCACTTATCCATATAACCAATATAAAGAGGGGAAATTTAAAAAAAAAAAACATTAGAGTTGGAAACAAAGTAAAGCCATATTCTTGATTGTGATCTAATTTTATTATATTTTTAACAAAAGAAATGTATTCAAAATGAGCAGAAACTGACAGAAAACATTCATAATCAAGTTAAAAGTTGTCCAACATTTTCGATCCTGAGTTTCAAAAGAAGCAAAAATGAAAGGTGATCCACTTAACGAAGTCATTCTAACTATCGCTATTAATATAGAGGCATAACCAACAATTCCTATCAATTTATAGTTGGAGGATTAACATGACTAGTTTTAATGCGTCCAAGTCTTTTCCACCCTGGCAAGTTCACCTGCTATAACTTGGAAGAATAAAATTTACATTACAAAATACTCTTTTGAAGCATCTCACTCGTGATCGATCCATCTCAACAGTCATCTTAAACTTCCGAAGTTCAGTCCATGTGAACAAAATTGTTCACCATGTCCGAGAATCTCTCGCATGACTTAGATATTCTAATTAATGATAGTTGCAATAAACCATGATTTTTTTTCCCTCACCCATGCACAAGGCACGTGAGAATAATGAATTGGACTTGAACACGAGGAACTCCATTTAGACATTGGACGCATTACATCTAAGCTCACATCCAATTTTCCCACTCTTCTTGATAGCAAAGAGAGCCCTCCCTCCAAACGAGCAGCCCGGAAAACCCGTGCAAGCCAAGCCTTTAATTTAATGTCAAATGAAGAGAAACGGATCTGCATGCATGCTTTCATGCGGTGGGTCCACTATACAGGCCAGATTACCAGCAACTTAACTTCTCTCTCAAAAGATACATAACATGGACCAGATGGCAGGGATAATAAGGATGGTGTAACGCTGCAGTCCAAATATATTTTTAAAACACAACAGTTTGTCACAAAACATAAAATAACCAGAGTTCAACAAGTCCCAAGTTTGAACACCATCTAGCCAGTATTAGGGCAGATGCAACTCCTTTAAATACAGAATTTGCAGCATAGTTTTCAAACAACAGCTTAAAAAAGCGTTAAACACGGTTTGAAGAAAGAACTGAACCAAGATATTCTTTCCACCAGATATCCCGAATATAAAATCAGACACCTCAGCACTTTCTTAGACCTTGTCTCTCAATCTTTGCATATTCCTTGACATCGGCTTGCACCATGTGTAAATTTGCACTGCATTACTGTGCATAGAGCAAAACCAGAGGAAGGGAGAGGGGAGGCGGTTGGGGGGACACCTCAGTACTGTCCCATCCAGGATATGTTTAATTAGGCCTGGGAGAAGGGGAGCTGCTGCTGCTGCTGCGGCTGGGACTGGAGTTTCTCCCTCTAGCAGGCCTGAATAGCATATTGTAAAAGAATGATTAAATACAATGTAAGAGATGGGAGAAATTGAGGCATGTTTTAGTCCTCATGTGGAATAGGAAAGAAAATCTTCTCTAATTCAGAAATGTAACTGGCTAATCTTGGAGAAGGAAATCTTTGTGACCAGCACGCAAATGTTATTACTTTTGAACCTAAAGAGTTCGTCTTTTAATCTCTTAGGTGATAACCTAGAAAATGCAAAGAATATTCTCGGCAGAGGCCAATCCAGAGAGCCATCTAGCAAGATCCTGAGGAAGGACCTTAGAGAAAAGCTAGTGATTGGGTGTTGCAACAGCCAGCATTTGTGATCCCCCTGGCCTCTGCATCTAAGTCTCCATGCATCTGGTAGTTACGTTAACAAGCCTCACAGTGAATCTCTACCCATGTATGGGAAATGAAGCAGGTGCAATGACATTATTTGAGGGGCTGTCTGATATTAAGGGCATTTCCAGAAGAACTTGTGAATCTATATTAAACATTAGGATAAAAAACACCAGCAACATTTTGGTTGTTCATACAAATAGGGTAACCTATGACAGCTCAGAAAAGAGAAGGTGATCCAAGAAACAAATGCAACATGGCAAAAAGAAGTACAAGGCTACCTTCTAGGACTGCGGCTTCTTGATATCCTGCGAGCTCCCTGGTTCACAAAAAATATTATTTACCACATGTTGTTTCCAGAATATCAAAAAATCTGAGTATTTATGGGTGCATAAATGCACAAGCATGAGTTCATGCGTCTATGTGCTTATTTTCTTGGGAGGCGATAATAACCTTTCGAGGACTGGGTGATTCAGAATATGATCTGTCAGACCTTCCTCGCCTTGGAAGTGGTCCCCTACCCCTGCATTTACTTAAAGCAGCAGAATTTAAAGATTGAAAGAGATGAAATTTTCATCCTTAAAGTTGTAAATTAATAAACCTAAGTACAATTTCATGTGAGCAGCAGTTCTTTCTAAAAAAATTCTCTCTCCGTGCATCTACTGGCTCTAATCAATAATCAGTTGCATATAAACGCTCAGCAATGCAATATAAATATATAAAAGCTACAAAAGATTTCATGGTGGGAAAAAAATGAAATTTATGTTTATTCCTCTCTTGTCAGAAAGAATCTAACACCTGTTGTTTAAAAACTCTAATGATTGAAGCAAATATTACATCAATATTAAGATTTTTTGCAACAAAAAGAAAGAGAAAAATAATGAAGCAAACTGATGCATGACTGATGATCATAATTCAATGACGTCCCATACTTGGCAGAGTTATCAGGTAACAAGACTCATCGTCCCTTAACATATCAGGTAACATATCTCTAAAAAACTAAATTTACAAAAAAATAATGCAGCATAATACACTACCGGCCATACTGCACAATGTTAAAACCACATCTTTTACTTCTATAACTATATCATCCTGTCTGAGGTTTGATGCACAATTTTAATGAATCAAGTTCTCTAGAGAAAAGGGAAAGGAGGGGGGGGTGAGGGTGTGTGGGGGGGAAATGCAAGTTCTTGATTAGATCCATAAAACTCAAAAAAAATCTTCCATCTCAATATCAAGTGCTCTAGTCCTATTGCTGCAAATCCAAGCATTCGCAGTCAATGGCAGCACATCCAACACATTTCAGAGGACGTAAAGATGGCTGTGTTTTGCAAGAATAAAATGGAAGAGTTTAAGAGAGAAGGCTGAAGGAGGAAAGCAAGGGTATCTACCTGCACAATATCAAACAGGTGTGCCTGTAATTCTCACTTTTTTTTATGTGGCAACGAATTTGAGCATTGGGATGCATTGACAGAAGATGGAATTTATTTATTTAAAAAAATGTAGGACATCCAACTGGAAATTTTTTGCCATAGATATTGAGATAACATCTCTCAGCAGGCAGCGTACAGCTGCACCGTCACAGAGAAATATATGATAAAACCTAAGAGGAAAAGACTCCTTTCCATAACTCCACAAATCTTTGCTCAAACTCTAGCTCAATATGTAAATTTTCTACGTGAGCTGGAAAATCAACATAGGTACAAAATCATGAGCCAGTAAGGTTTAATCTTGCATTAAGGAAACAAATTAGCCTACTTTTCCTCTGAGCAACTAGAGACCATGGCAACATTGCAGTAACGTAGATTGATTAGAGTCAGAATTCTTTTTCTATCCCTAATGATAATGGAGACCTCAAAATAGATACTAACCTAAAATGGTAAAATATTACATCCTCCAAAATAAAAGTCCACGTCCGTCATTCCAACAAAAATTGCTTTATAATAAATTTCCAGGGGCCACAATCCTTCTGGGCACTCCAAAATCACTTTCCTTCAAAATTGGCTGATTTGACTGATATTAGCAAAAGGGAACACTAAAGTAGCTTCAGGCACACAGGAAACACCTATGGTTTCAAATCTTGCAGCTGCTTGAGGCATGCCTTTAGTGAAACAAAAAAATAAAAAGAATAAAAGATAGACAAATAGAATAACATAATAATTAATAGGGAATGGAAGAGGATGATCATAACAATAATATCCATGTACCAGCCACTACATGCAGATGGTTTAATAACTGTCAGAAAAACAAATGCTGTTGTTTAGCAAATGGGAGATTCACCGCATCATAAAAATATGCACTTGTTGGTTTCAAGCTCGCTGACCACAACAGCTTATGGCATTCAGTGTACAGAGCTCTGAATGTGGTAGCTAACAACAAATTTTCCAACAACAAAGACTTCAGAGCTCCTCATCACAAAGCCATAATCAGATGCAATTCAGCAGATGGTGTATAAGCCATGAAATGTCAAGGTCATAAAATAGTGTACAGCAGACTCAAATTTAACAAAAAATGACATATAAGAAAATTTGAGTTGGATGATCGTTTGCACAAATTTAGCTGTTCACCTGCGAGGAGAGGCTGATCTAGAACGGGAACGAACAGGTCTTCGAAGAGGTGAAAAACGGCCGCGACGGCGAGGAGGAGGCAATCTTCTTGGAGGGCTTCTTGGTCGTCTTGGAGGTGATCTGCAACAAAACCAATTTAATTGAGAAGATACCCATGACAAAAACTGGAGCTCAAATAATTCAGTAAAGCTTACAACCAACAGCAACAAATGGAACAGTAAAATTTTGAACTGGGGCTGCCAGGTATAGATGAAGTTCATGCCTTTTTTTTAAACGTGAAAAAGAAACATGTGGAAGTAACCCATCTCATTACAAATGCAAGGGGAATGCCATCATAAAAATGTTCTGATTTTTCCCCCCAATTTAAAGGCAGCTGAACAAATGAATAACATTATGGGAATGGTAGCCAAATTGTGTACATGCTTGTGTTTTGATCAAATACACCAGTTGTTTAAGAGTCCTTGAATGTTACATCAAAAAATAAAATTTTTTTACAGCATATCTATGCAATACAATTACTTTAGACACCGCATGGTTATTCTATTGAACCAAAAGCATCAGAGATTAATTCAAAAGCTTCATGTAAAGCTATTCCAGAAAATTCATCGCATTACAGTTTGGAACAAAATTTTCAAATTATGGAAAATGTGGTTATAAATTACCATCTATAGCAGCACAGACTCATGCAAAGCTATTCCAGAAAATTTGCATCAAGGATTCATGTAAAGCTAGTCCAGAAAATTTATCATAATGCAATATATCATTTCCAGTTTGGAAAAAAAAATTGAATTATGGAAAATACGTGGTTCTAGCACTAAACATTACTAGATCCTGGAATATTCATAAATACATCTCGTTCAAACTTTTTATGCATTTTGTAAATGAACCAAAAGATATGTAGATTACAAAAATCCTACCCAAATTGTGAATTTTACCAACCTAAATTAATCCAGAATAATTTCTTGATGGCCAATCTAATGCTTCAGTAATATGAGGAAGCTAATAGTAGTCATGTTAGAGAAAATAGAATATCTTTTAGAAAACTTAAATGGGGCAGCACACAGACCCCTTGTTAACCATTGGCTGCAGAAAACAGAGAAAAGCTGAGGAAGTTGCAGGTGGTGTTCCCTAGAAGGCACAGGTAATGAAGACAAGTATTGAGAGAAGTCTAACATTTTAAGAGTAACAAGTTCCAAAGTGACACACTAGATCACATTCACCTCTATCAATGGCATTAGCATACAATTTTTGCAGTTAAAGATTAAAATCAATATGGGCAAATACTTGGTCAACCTTTTCTCCTGGTCAATAACACAACCAAAATTCATAGTAGATGTCGATTGGTCATTTCATACAGTAGGAGAGAGAGTGTTGCAAATGCAAGGAGAAAGCGGATTGTAGAATGCTTGCAGACTATACCTTTTATTATTTCTAGCTTAGATGAGTCACTGTAAGACAAGATCAGAAGCTGCAAAGACTAACTTACCGCCGCCTAGGAGGAATCGGGGAGCGCTTGCGGACCGGACTACCACGACCCCTTCGTGGAGAAACCCTATTAAACATTAATGTTATCAATATGGCAACTGACAAGAACAAAAGCTAAGAGAGTACATGGCAAACATTACTAACCGTGCAGGTGATCTATGCCTCCTTAGAGAAGAAGAACGTCTTCTAAGAGGAGATGCTGCTCTCCGCTGAGGTGAAGTGTCACGTCGGTAAGGAGGAGAATCTGCTTGGCGACGAACAGGAGAATTTGCACGACGAGGAGGAGGTGAATCAGGTCGACGTTTAGGTGAATCAACTCTTCGGTTTGCTGGAGGAGAGCGCCTCCGCGGAGGTGACAGTGGTTTCCGATGTGGAGAAGCTGATAACATAGAGGCCATCAACAACAAACATCAGATGCTACCATCGAAGCACCCAATATGTTAAATATCACAATGTATGTACAAAAAGAAACCAAAAAGTATTGGAAAGACTAATACAACGGGAGAAAAAAAATAGGGTTATAGAAACAACAAGGGAAAAAGCAAAGTTCTAGGAAACTTCTAGGCCAGATTTACCATCTGATTGCAAATAAATCACAAGAGAATAACAAGAAATAAAGAAAATATAAAAAAGAAAATAATGGTTACATAGAATGTAACAAGACTAAATATACTTGATTCAATTAAGAGAGCCTCCGAATTGAGCTTCAAACAAGAGAGTTTTAAAGAAACCTAGGGTGTGTGGTATTGAGAACAATTCTGTTTTCTATTTTTATTTTCAGAAAAAGTAAAAAAAAACCTTGGCAAAATACATTTGGTGATTGCAAGTGAAAACAATTTTTTTGGAAAATAAAACTCCAAAATAACAGAAAACTGAAAACAGTGTAAACATATTTTCACTATTTTCCATCACAATAAAGATGAGAATAAAAAACAAAAGCTAAAAAACTTGAAAAATATGGAAGTGAATGATATTCTCTTTATTTTTTCTTTTTTACCTATCATTTTAAGAGGTGTCGTTTATAACAAAAATGAAAAATAGAAAAATTAATTTTGTTCTCACTTACCAAACACATTTTCAAAAGATCAAAAAGCATAAAATGAAAATTATTTTTAAAAAATAAAAATGAAAAATGGAAATGGAAAACATTTTGAAAACCAATGCAGCCTTACATTCCTTGGGCCGCTGTTGAGCATCCTTTTCAGCATTGGCACCAACTTTCTCTCTCTGAGAAGCTTCTCTTTTTGGAGCAGTGGGAACTGCCTTTGGAGGGGAAGATGGCTTTTGACGTTGCATCAGTGTAAATTTTACACGGACAACATTTCCATCAATTTGAGCCTGTGATGAGATTTGCGACAAGAAGATTACTTTAGATATACTAAAGCAATAGGCTATCAACTTTTCTTTAGAGACAAAACGTACACCATCCATGTAAAGAAGAGCCTTCTCAGCATCAGCCCTCTTCCTGAACTCAACATAGCCATATCCTCGAGGAAGGTTAACCTGATTTATAAACAAAAGCGGTAATCATGCACACAAAATAAGAGGTGTTAATATTATCGGTAATATAAAATAGCTAAAATTTGTCAACTTACAATCCGGTCCATTGTCATCTCCACATTGACTACTTCACCAAAATTACCTGCAAAGAGATTATCTTAATTTCTGATCTTATATTTTTTAATGTTTGCATGATAAATTTGGTCATGGCACATACTGATATGCCCAGAACAGCCAGCTTTGGAGCCAAATTACAGTCAAAATGAGAAACTGAACATAAGGTGTAATATACATTTTCAAGCAAGTATTCTATACAGAGAAAGATGCACGTATAGATATTATATTGGACTTCACAATTCTACAAAACCCAACTGTAAAGTGGCCCAAGGTTCTAGAAAGATGTACTTGTCTGCTAGATCATGGATCCTTCACCAATTGCTTTAATGCTTTGAAAATCTGTATAACAATATCCCTGGCCAAATAGATCATGATTCCCCATAATATTCCTGGAGAATATTGTATATTGTCCCACTAAAAATCATAAAAACAGAACAAATGATAACATAATAATAAAACCTTAAAAGCATACAAATTAATGCTAACAACACATGAAAGTTACAGCTGAAAAGCAAAAAATGAAAATTTAAAACAGGAGCCCATTCATGCCAAAAGAACAGTTGTTGTCCGATCTAACTATTGTCCAGCTGAAATACAAAACCAGAACCCTGACCATCTAGCCTTCTCGTAACAATATGAATGGATTCTCATTTATCAAGTTTTTTCTGCTTAGAGACATCTTGATGTTATTCAAGTTTCTCCTTATCCTTCCTCACAACTGCTATCAATGTTATGTTATGTCTTCCTCTCTTTTTCTCACAAACTTCAACACTAACCAAAGTACCTCTCTTTACTAGAACCACCTCATATATTTGTTGCACATGTGCTTACCATCTGTAGTTGGGAAAAGGATTTGATGAGTTGAGTTGAGTATGTGCTTACCATCTCAATTGATTTTCCATCACTTTGTCCTTAGTTTTGCAACTCCTACAATTCCTTTAATATATTCATTTCTTATGTTATACTTTCTAGTCTTACCACATATCCATTATAATATTCCCATTTTTTCTATATTCACTTGCTTTCATATACTTTTTGTATTGCCCAACAGTCCAATCCATATAACATAGCAGGCTATGCTATTACTCTGTAAAATTTTTCCTCAAGTCCTCAAGACATAATATTCCTTATGCACCTTTGCACTCCATCCAGCCAGCTTTAATTATATTATACAGCTTCATCTATCTCTCTATTATTTTGTACGATGCATCCTTAATATTGATGAAATCAGTCACTGAAATAAATGATAAGCTTAATTAGTGTTTCTTCTAAACAATCCCAAATTTAATGCTTAGTGAGTTTAAATATAGCAAACAATCCCAAATGAAAATAATGATGCTGACGAAGATATTGATAATAATGACACTAATAATAATGATAATGATAATGACAATGATATTATAAGTACCTTACCAAGAGTAACAGCTATCCAATTCAGATAGTGAAATTTAAGAAAAAAACTTACTGAATATTTCTTTTAAATGAGCTTCATTGACATTCCTTGACAGATGATCAATGTGAAGAACCACAGACTCAGAAACTGGAGATGTTTTCCTGAAATAAAAGGGCATGTTAAAAGTTGTCTGGAACCCATGAATGGAAAGGGTGAACGTTCATAACTGATCATACGGGAAATCTACATATATCACAAATTTGCTATCCAAGTAAAGAAGAAGAGGGAGCAAGGGCTATATTGCTTCTTTAAAAAAAAAATGGCAAAAAGAAAATGAAAGATCTATGCATTTGCAGTGGAATAACTGATCCATCAAAGGACTTTAGATTTATAAATCAAAATTACAATAAGTGAAAACTACACTTTTCACCAAATCCAGGGTCAAACATGATACAAAACCAATTCAAATGTACTCCACATTAAACATACAAGTTTAGTCCCTGTAAAATGGATACAAGATCAAGTCAAGTTCGAGGATGATCAAAAACTGAGTGCTTTGTAAAGGATAAAATAGGCCAGATAAGAGCCAAAATGGGGAGAAAATCAAAATGAATACAGCCCATTTGAATCAGCATAGCCAGTTCCTGCAGTCAGGTCAAGTACTCATTCAATTTGTATGGTTTGGCTCTAGATTTTCCTGATTCCCAGACAAAACCGAGCGCACTAAGCAGAAAGGCCCATATTAATGGATTTGCAGTTAATTTCAGCTAAATACTTACAACCACACTATACCCAACCTTTAGCAACAATTCTTATGAAACATTCAGTTATCCTCCTTACAGATCTTCTAAATATTTTTTATTGCATAACCTTCAGTTAGCGGACAAACAATCTTTCCACAAAATCTACATGATAAGATTGTGATAGGATGATACCTTATAAAGTTGCCAACTTCTACAGTTGTCTCAACTCAAAGTTTCAACGAAAACAGAAAATAGAGCAGTTTTGGCTGAAACCAATCAAAACAACCTAGGATTTGATGTTTCAGCAATTTTAGTGAGATTTGGTTGAAGATGACTGGTTATGCACTTTCAACAAAAATCTAATCAGCTTTGGTTTAAACTGACAAGTATGGAACAAAAAACCTTATTTTCATGTTTTAGTATTTTCTTTTTTAGTTGAGCATTCTCTCAAGAGATAAAATAAGTCTCCAAAAACATTTGCATAAACCTCACAAAATAGAAAAGCTCTTGTCACGTCAACATGGACATGCATATTTCTTACATAAGATTCTCATCAAACAACATGTTATGATTTTAAGTGAAGTCTAATATATTTTTCTAATTTCATAATCTTTTAAGATTGCTTGTTCATGATAATTCTTAATGGTTTTTAAAAGGTACCAAACCACTGAAACTACATGTATAATACATTCAAAATGTATAATTTAATATATTGCCTACTTTTTCTTTACTTATATAAGCATTTATATTTCATATTTTTTATATTTTTCCAGCCAAAAAAAAAAGTTTCAAAACTCAAACTAAGACCGCAAAAACCTAAGCCGAAGTTTGAACCATATACCCCAACTTGTTCTCAAGCTTAAGCTATATCTTTGCCTTTATTGTTAGTAAGCCTAAGCTTTCTTAGACATTTGCCTGTCTTGAGAATGACAACATTACTTTCACCACAATAATGCACACACTTAAATCCACCATATGCCAAGGCTATCATTATATGTAGACCTCTCTCTTGTGATTGACCAAATATTGATGAGTGAATTACTAGAAAGCAAAAATCATCTGGGAATGCTGCTTTTGTCAATCCAATCTGTTCAAACCCTACCTAAATTTGTGAAGATGGTAACAACCAAACTTAGCTACTGAATTCAGAACACTCTGTGGTTAGGTGTAGACAGGTTATAAAATCTGTCCCACTTCTGATAAATTTAACATTCAAGTGTGAACCAGCAATCTGAAAGAATGCCTGATCAACTGGCTCGTTGCAGGACACAAAAAGGCTGAAAATTTGAAATTGAGATGATAGTGGTGCAGTAATCAGAGCCAAAATAAAGATAATTTTGCCACAAGGATAATCATTATAAAGCAACAGCTCTGAGACCATATCAATTACATATCCATCATGATCAACTCTTGAATGAACAAATAAATGAAGCTGGAAAAAAAATGCTCAATCACACCTTAGGGGTGAAGCTCTTTTAGGTGGTGGTGATGGTGAATGACCTCTTCTACCTGCTGCACTTGGACTGGAAGAACAATAAACAGCATGTAAGACATGAATTTATTCTAAAGCAAGTAACAACAACAACAGAACAAAAACAGAAAGAGATGCATAAAAATCATCACCTGCACTTTGTATTTCTCATTCATCAGAATAAACAGATAAATAATGTTATTAACTAGTCACGCAAAAGCAAGCTCCAATTTGATGATAAAGGCTGTATTATATTTAGTAATTCTAAAGCACAGAATCAATTTTTTACTAAATAAGAACTGGAGAAATAAATGATAAGATAGATGTAATAAACATAATAGGCCTATATGAAAGAGCACAAATATGCATGTCCCTGCGTAACCCAGTGACTGTAAATACATAAAATGTGGTTGACTCATAAGTTCAACAAATCAACTTCCTTGAGAAGTTGGTTGCCTTTTAAGTTATACAACGATGTTAACCATGCATAAACCAAAAACTAATTGTATAATTTCATTTTTCTTATCATCTGTGTAGCAGTTACATTACAACCTTCCTACTAAGTATCTCTGGAATATTGTCAGCCACTGATCCACAAATCCACATCCTCCCAACTTCCACTCTGCATATTGTGAAGGAAACTATAGTACATTCTCTTTGATCTTCAGAACGATTAGTCTTCATATGGAGGTGATATTGATAAAGCTAGTTTAGTATTCAGATGATATAAAGCTAAAGCTGAAGCACATTATAGTTGAAAAAAAGGAGGTGGATTGCCCACCAGAAATTTTAATACAAAGAGATCAAGCTTCCAATCAGGTGTAGGGATGACAATGGATTGAGCTAGGTTGGTTTCAAGTCAGGTGAAAAAGACAAAAAACCGTCATCCTGTAGCCAGCCTATTTATTTTGCATGGACCTGTACCTAACACACCTACCCGATTAGCACTCCACTTATCAATTTTATATTTCAGTTAATATTTTTTTAAAAAGGGGAATTAGGTTGGCATCCAAATAAAGAAAACAAGTGAGGAGTAAATTAAAGTAGAGAAGAAAACATGATAACTATTGCACACACAATTACCTTCACTTTTCTTTTTAGATTTTTTAATTCTCCTGACCTTCCTAATCATCCAAACTAATTTTTCACTAGGCCATAGTCTCATTGCATAATCAACACAATCCTAGAGTTTTTCGTAGAAGTTTGCTCAATACATGGTGACCCATGACGATCTGCAAGGCAAAACTCATAGCTAACACATTTATACGCAGGTTGATCTTAGCTAAATAATACCCAACCCAATTATGAAAAGCCTTTACCCTAACCTATTTATTTTGGGTGGGTGGGAGTGGTTTGGCAGATCTGGGTCAAAAATTCCTACCTTAGCCAGCTGAAAAGAAGTCAGAAAAGTGCAATCGTTAAGAACTTCCAAAACTCCGTTGTTCTTTCAATAACACTTGATATAAAAGTGTCCAATTAAAGTATACACTAGTTTCTCGGCGGTAAAACGTTGAAAAAACAAAAAGAAGGACCAAACAAAATTGAAATACAAGGCTTTGTTTTTTTGACCCATAATGCAGCAACGCGCATAACCACAATAATATCCTCTAATCAGTAACCGAGAAAAATACTGACTTACTTATATCAAAAATATTGAGGTAAACAAACCCAGATCAAAACCATTTTTTCTCGGAAAAAACCAATCGGGCTGCTTTATTTGCTCCCGAACTATATCAAGACACTATTTTGAGCATTATTTCGAGAGGTGCGAGCTCACCTTCTTCTTTGAGGTGGAGGGGATCGGCTTCGAGAGCTAACGCTCCGGGAGGGAGAGGAGGACGAGGAGAAGGACCTGGATCGGGAAGGAGAGCGGGAGCGAGACCGCGAGCGGGAGTACGAACCGGAGGTCGAGCGCGAGGGGGAAGAGGACGCCGACGCCGACCCTGACGGAGTGGCTGGCCGAGCTCGGCCAGGTTTCGCCATGGCCGCGATGGTGTGGGAGGGGTCGGTGGAACCCTGGGAGGCAAAACCCTAGAAAACGATGTGGTACGGCCAAGGAAATCACGAAGGAAGAGAGGATCTGCTAAAACGGAGAAACGGGAGCTTCTATTTGCAACGCCCGAATTACTCAGTACGCTCCCCCGGCTTAATAAAAAAAAAACTCAATTTTACCCCTATAAAACGTAACCAATTTCACTTCTCCTGAACAAAACACCCCTCCCCCCCACCCCCCGCCCCCCCCCCCCCCTCTTCCACTCCTCCCCTCCCACGTTCATACAAGAAAAGATTTTCTCAATTCGTTTGGACCCTCGTTCGAAAAGATTTTAATCTTCAATTAAATAATAAATAAATAATTAACGATTTGAAAAAGTTTTATCAACATAAAGATTTATTTTTTAAATTTTTTTTTTTTTTTATGATTCATGAGGGCCAAACAAATATGTGATTTGTTCGGTCACACAGGACTAAACAAAAGCTTTCTGTTCGACCTTAGTATGATAATTTTATTAATTATTTTATTATTGATTGAGTAATGTATAAAATTATTACTCATGTTAAACTTTTATTGTGTTGATATTCAAGAGTAGAGAAGAAATGTGTAATTAATATCGGGAAGCTAGAGGAGGAATGAATTGTTGTTATTATTACAACTTCTTATTGGGATGGCAATGTTAAGAAACCAAGAATTGTATTTGCTTGTGAGAGGAGTAGTATATGTAGAAGTAAAAGCATAAAAAAAAGGGATTAAAGAACAGAGCTAGTGGAGATGATAGTCATAGATAGAGACTTGGCTTTATTGAATGCAATTCAGAGAGTATTTTCTACGGCAACACATTTGTTATGTAGATGACATATTAGTAGGAATGTTTTAGCCCAGTACAAAATTTTTTGAAACAAAGGAGAAATGTGATAAGTTTATAATGAGTTGGAATATACTTGTGTTGTCCACCACAGAAGATGAGTATAACGATCATTAGAGTGCACTCCAGAGAGTTTATACCTATCAAGATGCTTTACATATGTGTTAGATACTTGGCTGAGCAAATAAAGGAAAGATTTTTCGCAGCGTGACGGACGCATTAGGTACTACGGGAACATGACAACTAATAGATATCATAAGAAATTTATTCATTTAAGCACTTATAATTTAATTATGTATTGTTATCTAACTTTTATTTACTTTACTAGGGCTGAAAGTGCACATGCAAAGCTTAAAAGATAGCTTGGATCAAGCCAAGGGACTTTCGAGTCATCTTGGACAAAAATTCATAGTTTGATTGAGTTGCAGCACAGTGACATTAAAGCCTCATTTGAGAAGAGTTTGGCAGTCGTGCAACACAATTTTAAGCCTGTAAATTCAAAGAACTGCAAGATTTATATCTATAAGTGCATTAAATCATATCCTTGCCCAAGCAAACCAATCCAATTCATTTGGGATTGATGAATCAGTTTGTGGGTGTGCTATTCGATGCACACATGGTTACCATGCGCTCATAAGATTGTGCGGTACAGGATGGAAGGACGGCCTATTCCCCTCGACTGCATAGATCCTCATTGAAGAAACTTGATATGGTGTCTGCTTCAAATGTGCAAAGTATGAAGCTGAGCTGTGAATCAGAGTTGGATATAATTGCTCAAAAATTCAAGCAGTTAGATGGGCTTCTTAATTGCAGATGTTAAAAAAATTGAGAAATTGCAAAGCCCAGATAGTACTTCTCTTGAAGAATCTACAAAAAGGATTACCAGATTACATGGTGTGCTTCATGAAGGTTGATACGTCTACTTGCTGTAACCCTTCTGCCTTAGAGTTGGTTCTCTCTGGACAAGATAGTTATTTACCTGGTATAGGCACCTCAATGATGTAAGTGCAAAAGAGGCAACCAAGGAAGAAGGTATGAAGCATTTCTTTCATTTTTAACAATGACTACCGATGTGTACCGGGCCGTACCGGCACATGCCGGCATGTACTGGGCATGCCAACCCATGTGGAGTGTGCCGATGTGTGTTGGCCCATGTCAGAGCATGCGGTTCAACCCGTGCCAACCCGTGCTGGCCTGTACCGGGGCATGCCGAAGCCTGTCGTGCGAGGCGTATAAGCCAACAATCTATATTGATCAAATTATTAACATGCGATTGTTTGCAATATAATAAGAGTCATTCGATATGGTTTCCAAGTATGTCATCCTCGAACCCGGTCATATAAGTCAACAATCATATTGATCAAATTTCAGATAGGTTGAGGCCGTTCATACAGCACATCAAGGATGTAAAAGCTGATGGCAACTGCAGATTCAGGGCAATAGCTGACTTACTGGGATTTGAAGAGGATGATTGGCTTCGTATTATAAAGGATTTATTACATGAGTTGTAATGTCATTCAGAGCACTATTACGCATTATTTGTTGTCGAAGGGAGGTTTGATGAGATCGCTCATGCACTATTATATTTTGAGAATTATCCACCATCTGACCGATGGATGACTATGTCGGATATGGGGCACCTTATAGCATCTCGCTATAACGTTGTCCTATACCACCTCTCTTGCAACAATATCGACATTCCTTCCTCTTAGATCAGTGCC
>UESW01004075.1:95000-160316 GCA_900491605.1 Calamus simplicifolius
CGGTAGAGGAGGAGGCGGATAGAGAGCGATTAAAGGAACTAAGGGTGATTTTTTAAAAAAATTCAAATTACCACATCTCTCATAATATGGGTAATCCAAATTGCCACTACAAGATAAATTGCCATTCAAAATATGTGCCAAACATAGTTATTTGGTGAGGATAATTGGGATAGATTATCAGCTACCACATGCCTCCTTAGATGAAAAAGCTAGCTCTACACCTTTTCACTCGCTCACAAAGTAAATGTAATTTTTTTAAAAAATAAATTTTCTTTCTTATCTTTGAAATTATTAATAAAAAATGAACTAATTTTATAAAGTTAGAAATAAAAATTATTTATGAATCATGTAGGCTAAATTAGAGACCGATAAAATATTCAATAATCGCGTGATTCTTTCTCATTTCACCTTCTTTTATATTCATCTTTTTTTAAACATAATTAATAATTATATTTATATTATTTTATACTTCATTCATGAGCATAACCTAATATATTTATAAAAAAAAATTATATTCTTAAAATTTATATTAAAAAATATTATCCTATAACTTTTTTTTAACTCCATACTGAATGCACCATAATGATGATCCAAGAATGGTAATTATAGTTTCGATGAGCTCTTCATTTTCTTCTTATAGCATAGTGACATCATAGTGACGTTACCTTAAAGAAGAATTTTTGATTCGATGGAAGGAAAAGAATAAGAGAGAGAGAGAAAGAGAAAAAGTTTCTAAAAATACAATCAAAATTTAAAGTGGTCTACATTAAACATAAATCTTAAGGCCTAAAATTTAATCATGTGTAATGCACATGATAAAGCATTCACAAGTAAAGAACTAGAGTCACCTTCCCATTTATCTAAGAAATGAACTTTTGATGAGGCTAAGAAATCATCGGGCCCTCCTCTAACTACCATCGCTATCAACCACTCTCTCCTTCAATTGTCAATGACTTCTATCTAAGAACTATGAGAGTAGTGATAATAAAGTTCTTGAATCTCATATTTGATGCAATCCTTTTTGGTAGGATCTCTAAGATGGAGGCTGACATTGATGGTCTAAATTAAATTAGTATTAGTTATTTTAAGCTTTGTTTGGCATCTATGTCATTCTTGTAAGAAAAATAACAATAGAAATTTTATTTTCATTTTTTTAGATTCTTAACACTAGAAACATATTTATGGTAGATAAAGACATTTTTAGGAAAAGTGTTATGAGAACATAAAAAAGAATTATTAGCTATACTAAATGAAAATTCTATATAATGGCATTTGAACCAAGTGTTCAATAAACATGCCCTTAAAAAATGCTGATAAATATATTAATTTTTTTATAATATATATCTGTAAGTATGAAAAAACTATTATGACTTTTGAACAACTAAGATTAAGTGTTTATCACCAACAACCAAAGCTTTGTCTCCGATGATTAACCCTGAAGCAATATTCTATTTATATGTATATCTAGTAAATTAAACAACAGTTTGGATAGAGAAATTATTCATAATATTTTATGATAAAAATAAGATGAACACTCCCCAAATGTCTTATAAGCTATGGATTTAAAGGAAGATAGGAATAGACTCCAAGTTCTTGATAAATAGAGCTTGGCCTCTATAAAGAGAGGTTTACAATAAATTACCAAAGGATTTCATTGGTATTCAGGTTGACACCTTTATTTATTACAAATGATCTAACTACTTATCAAAAAAAATTCTACATATTTATACAAACACCATTTATGAGACCGTACTAGTTCACTGCTTTACCACCTTTTCCTTTACATTCCTCACAAGTCATATCTAAATCCTCCTTTGCCTTCACCTCCTCTTTCCTTCCACTTTGACAAATGCTGCATTTTCACGATGATTGCCATAAGGATTTGAGTAAAGTAGGAAAGAAAAGGCTCAAAAGGATTCCATAGCGAACATACACAGTGATGGCAAAGAAGAGGAGAAGAAGAGGATCAAGGCGAAGATTTAAAGAGAAGGAAGAGAAGTTCACATCTTGTGAGAGAAAATCTTACATGCATTGGAAGACCAATAAATAGAAGGAAGAGATGTGAAAAAAATAGAGTAGATGGAAAAGTTGGGTAGAAGGAAGGTTTGAAAAATATCTTAACTCAACTCTTTATTCCATATAGTATAGCCGATTTAATAGCGGTTTTATAGAATTTTTCTTTCTAATTTAGTAGATTTATTTTTAAAGAATCCGATGAGTTTTACGCTGGCTGCCAGTTGTTTAATACAATTATTTAAAAAATATAAAAATAAAAATTTCTCATTTCAATTTTTTTTCTTCTAAAATATAGCATTGGATTAAAAAAATAAAAATAAGGTAGCCATATACACTTCCTACATTAGTTTTTATGTTTCTATTTAAAAAAGAAAACAAATAGGCCTTAGTTTATTATTTTTACTAGGATTTTATTCTTAATCATTTAGTAAATTTGTTTACTATTACATAATAGTTTTAACATTGGGTTTATTTAGTCTTTCTATTTTGTTTAGGAAGTTTAAGTAGTAGCCTAAGTGAGTAGTTTGATGGCCATTGTCACACCTCCGAACCAATGCCCGATTCAAATAATCTCAACATAGCCCCATACTTGTAGAATATGAACCTATAAGCATGCCAAGCCTGAATGTATACCACAGTATGCAAAACCTAAATTATCAATCATAGTAATTCTGATAGATCCTTAAGTAGTATACTAAAGTATCATCAGAATAGATATTAAAGCAACAACATTTGTCCAAACTCAACAAACTCCAAACTAAAACTCTCATACTACATTATCGAGTGATACAAGTACTTTGCACCTCTTCCTTAATGTCAGCCCCGAAGTCTTAGTCAGTCTCGAACTCCACCTCTGGAAATGGTAAGAGATTATGAGTTAATAGTCCAATAGAAATTCTTACACTTTTACTCTTCCTTTTACTTTATCTTCCTTTTACTTTTCCATTTTATTTATAATTTATGCAATTGATACTTACAAATTCATTGACCTATCATTATTCAATGAAGATAAAATTAAGACCCTACCCCACCAAGAGGGGTGATAAGCATCGCTCTCTGGGTCTGTGACAAAATGAAATTCTTGTAAAAGCTTGTAAGAACTTTGTTCTTTTACCACCTGAGAAAACCAATTATGCATGAAATGCAGACTGTTAATACGACCATGTTGCACAAAGTCAGACGTACTCCTGATAGAGTAAATCACCCTAACAAGAAAAAAAGAATCACAATTGATCGCATTGATAACATCCAACCATGAGATCTCATGATCTCTGACAAGGCAATTCAAAAATGAGATGATCGAGATGGAAGGCTCAGATCACATGTTGCAAGTCTTCTAGGCTGTTGTTCCTTTAAAACTGAAGTTTTTGCTTTCCTTTGCTTCTGTATTTAAGGCCTGAGAAGAACTTTTGATTAGATACAGAGGCAACATGAGAAGTGCGTGATCAGATATCAAAAGCAACCTCTTATACCTTGTGGCAGAACGCACATCATCCACATTGTTTGAGGGACATGGCACAGCAACAGATATTGCCAATTCATAACATAATCCCCTACTTGGGCAATCATTTGGTATTCCAATTCTCCTTCCACCTGTTAACATACCTAAGGAATGCCATGGCTGGGTTATCCCTCAGTTGGGCCCTAATTCGTGAAGACCGCCTGAGTACAGCTTCCTCAAGCAAGATTTTTTGAGCAACATCTTTCGATCTCTTCTGTAATGCCATACTGCATAACACATCAAGAGAAGATAAAAGATAGCTTAATATGTGCATAATCCTATAAAGAAATCGTAAGATGATACTAACAGTCTACAACCTGGTCAGCTGGATAATAGGTTTTAAGATTGGTGATAGAATGTCTCAAGAATAGAATGCTTCCAAAATATTGTAGAGCTGCCACATCTTAATGACACATTTTATGGGAATGAGACAAGAAAATATAAATTGTACATGCATCTTGCACGTGTAGGCGGTCAGCAAAAATAATCAACAAATCGAATTATTGGTAGGTTTGCTTGAAAATTAAAATTTATCAAGAAAGCAGTGAGAAGTAGGAACGTATAGAGGTTATTTATCTTGCAACTTTATTCTGATAGGTTCGATGTTCTTCTACAAAAGAAGGAAAAGAAATAAATTCATAGGGTTCAACCAAGCTGCTAACTTTCACAAAACTAGCTAGGGAAAAAATCCTACAACATCTAGAACCCCCTCTATGTTGCATCAGGGAAGAGACTTAATTCATCATGCACAAATACATCCGATCATGCAATTAACAACAAAAAATACATGTGCTACAAATCATTTATGAATCAGGAGGGTGGATGGCTTCTAAATCCATGATAAGAACTGGAAATGCACCCTTTTCTTTTCTTTGTAAATAAAACTGCCAACAAGGATGCAAATGTCTGCACAATGCAGCTGGCTGATTTACCAAGGTTTCTCTGGTCTTCAAATATCAGCAGTTGAGTGTCACAAACTCATTTCGCTTTTCCATAGCCTAGAAGTTGTGGAAGATAGACAAGGAAAGTCATTACCCTTTTGTAACCTTCCCCCTGATTACTAATGCAATGCCATGAAAAGTTGCTTAGGACAACAAAAGGAAAATTAAAATATGAAAGAAAATTCTGATTTCCTCAAAGGATAAAAGACTTGAAAAATTGCACTGGTTAGATTCAGGCACCACCCTCATTCAAAGGCAGAGTCACAGATGAAGTGGCAAAAATCATGCCACTTCAGTGGAGTCCAATGAAGAGGGACTGTTCGAAAGTTCCAGACAACACGTCCTGCATATTTATTTCCAAGAATAAACAAGGGAACTTTATAACAAAGAAATAGGAACCCTGTTTGAGGATCCTTCTAATACAAGCTCCCATATTGATATTCCATGTGGCACAGAAGTTTGACCAAATAGTCGGGCACATTATGAAGCTTAATGGTGCAAAACCTTTTTGTTTTGAAAACTTCCTTCATCAATTGTGTTAACACCCTTGCTGAATAGAGAAAAACATAATAACAATGGAAAAACATAATGACAATGGAAAATCTTTATCAAATATGATGCTCCTTGAGATTTCATGATACTCCATGTTCCTAGGTCTGATGAAAAGCCATGTGGCTCTACAAGGGTCGGTTTGATTATTAAAGATCCTATCAGAAGAACTAGATTACCCCAATACTTGATCCCAACTAAGGCATTTAAAGACACTGTTCTGTGAATGACTTACAACAAGGATAGACAGATTAAGCTGTCCACCTTTGCTCAGTAGCACATAAGACAAATGCACACATATTCTTGTGCCCTCCTTGTGAATTACCTTATCTGTGAATAATTTATTGCAGAATAAGACTTAAACAAAAGATTCCTTTTGTCAAGATCGCTTCAGTAACATATTCTATTTCCAAAGAACAACAACAGCTTCAAAATAGGTTTAAGTTCAGTAGGAAATGTCATTATGTCTTCAAGTATCACCAGCTGATCATATCACCTTTCCTAATTATGAAGCATTATCCAGTATCTCATAACTTTCAACTTTCATAGGTAATGTACTGGTTATTCATCCTCAAACACCCACTGATTGTGAAATTTAACAACTTTCAACTTTCATATGTAATGTGCTGTTATTCATCCTCAAACACCCACTGATTGTGAAATTTGACACATCTATGTACACTTTAAAAGGCTTAGCATGACCTAGAAACTTTAATACTATCTTTTATGCAATAAAAGTCCATCAAAAGCTAAGCTGAGCATCTATTGAACTAGATTGTCATACTCCCAACTCTAGCCCTTAAAGATGTACTTATTAAACCCTTAACAAATAACCATGTACAGTTTACTAAGAAGGGAAAATGAAAGAATATAAGGGAAAAAATACATCACCTTAGAAATTATTTAAAAGGTGAAATTTATAATTTCATTACATAAGAACATGATATATTTTATTTAATAAACAAATATATCATTTATTTCTTACAGAAGTTTAACCATAAATGATTTAGTTATACATGCATTTCCATGAGTTGATTTCCTATCAATTAAATAACCATTAATTCCCAAGTCGTAATACTGTGGAAGGTAGCTAAAAATTCATATCCAAAAAGAACAAATGTCATGAAACATTGGAACTAGAAAACTAGCAAACCTTAACATATGCTTGAAAGCCAAAATACGCATAGGTTAGTATCAGATATACCTTATCCTATGATAGTACTTCTCCAACTGTCTTTGAAGGGCTCTCTCCCTCTCACCTTTTGGATTTAAAGAGCCCATAAGTGCATCAAGCTGATTATATTTAAAGCATGTAGATTAGTATCATAAAAGGCAATAAAAAGATTTACTAAGATAGCAGCATATGTGTTTTGAATTAATCACCTCTTCCTTGGTACTATAGTAGCCCCACTGCTTGTGGTCTGAATTTTCAACAAAAAGTCTTCCTTCACTTCTGAAGAACCAATACTGTTGTAGTTTCTATCTTTCCCTAATGAACTGGTGCATATGGATAATTTCTCAATCTCCCTATCAAGGTAACGTTCCTGTGGTATAGGTAGTATAATATTGTCAACAGAGAAAAGAGCAAGACACAGGCACACTTGTAGATGCATGCACAAGTGCAGATACTCATGCTATGTGCGCACGCACGTGCAGCGAGAGAGAGAGAGAGAGAGGGGGGGGGGGGGGGGATGTGTGGGGCGGAGGAGGAGATGGGTATATGTACCTGGTCTTCTTCAGGTTTCTTCTCCTGAGCCTCTTTGTCTTTATCCTTCCCTCTTCTCTGTCCCTTCATACACTCCGTGGTATCAGATAACTTCTTTACTCTCTCGGTGCCACCTCCATCGTCCATCCTAAGCCTGTTTGCAGTTTCCCTAGAGTTTGAGACATCATGCTTACTATCTCTGTTCAGAACATCAAAATCAAAAAATGCATGCTCCACCAACATCTAATATTGCGTAGGACAATTGCTAACTAATTCTATCAGGTAAAGATAAGGATTTGCATACCCATTTTCTGAAACGTGGTTTTTCTTTGATGAATGAACCTTCTTAGTTCCTTGCTTTAAAACAGAATTGTGCGAGTTTTCTTTGCCATTCTTCATAATGTTTCCCTGATCTATTTCTTTACTACCAGTCTCTTCTTTTTTCAGGTGCTGCTCTTCCTTCTTCTTTCTAGCTTCCTCCCTTCTTGCGGCTGCAAGTGCCTGCTGCTGTTCAATGCTGTCATCTAGCTTCTCTCTAATAGCATCCGTTGAGAGTGCCTCTGAAACTAATTCTTGGAGAATTCCCAATTTTACATTGATGTCAAGGAGACCATAATGCCCCCGTTTTATAGTTGTCACATGGTTTGATAATTCTACCCTATCTTCCATCTCCAAGAAGTAGCATATATATTCAGCCCAGTTGCTTAATGTGATCTGAAGAAAGGGTAAAAGAAGATACATAATACTTTGGCATGTGAAGTATAAATATTCTAGCTGGATATAGAAGCAGATACTCCTATTATACGTATCATGGTCCAAAAAAAAAAAAAAGTAAAACAAATAAATTCACCTTTGATTTCCGTTTTTTGTTCTGTATAGCCATGAAATAGTCACTTTCATCTTTAATAAGCAAGCGGATAATTGCAGAATGCAATTCCACAACAAGAATTAGATCACTGCCTTGTGGCAGATTGCATGTTCAAAATCTTCAAGAGAAAATGGCCACAGATGCAACAACCTGCTAAAAGAAGAGCAAAAATCCCAAACCATAAGAAGGTCCCCAACACAATTCATAGGCACGCGAAAATCTGTAGACAGAGCAGGGCGATCTGTAAAAACAGGATCATCTGCAGCAGGCTGCACTAAGAGGTCATCAATAGGGTATTTAACCGGCTTTTCTTTCAGCTTTTCTTCCTCTGCAAATTTAGGGACCATGTCAACAAGTGGTACGGAAATATCCTTTTCCAGATCTAAAAAAGAAAGAAATAAAAGTAGCTAAATATGACCTAGACCTTAGTACACCGTTCCAGAACCGCAATAAAATTTAGTTCAGACAATAAATTAAAGTATGTTCCATGTACCTTTCTTTAACTTTTTCTTGATCATACCCAAGCATTCCAAATTTTCATTCTCAGTTTCTTTCCTTTTCTTGTTGATTTTGTTATCTTTGGCATCCTGAATATAACATGAATTTTAGAATGTTATATATATATAGATATATAGGATCAGGATAGTGTATTACCACAGTATTGTTTCTTCCTTCTTTCTTGTGTTCTTTGTCATTTTGAATGGTAAGCTTATCCCTCAATTCTTCAGGAAGTTCAGTGGAAATCCCATGCTGCTTTGCAAGCTTATCATGAACCACCCATGGGGCACTCTTTGAAGTTGATTCTCTAATAAATGCTTTCAGTGCATTCCTACTAACTAGTGGTTTCTTCTGTGTCAGATCTTCAGCTTTGAGTATTGAAGTGTCTGTAACTTTCTTATCTTTGTCAACCCAACCGACTATGTACTGCATGGTTTCTCCATCATCTAAAATCTTCAAGATTTTGCATGCAAAAACAGACTGTTTTTTTCCTCCCATGCAATTCCAAGCCTTCAAATAGTCGCTTTTGTAACTTCGTGTAGATTTCATTGACAAGATCTTTTAAACTGAGAGTACCTGCAAAGCCAATGGTACTACAATGAAATTACACTGTGGAGCAAAAAAGCACATATTGCGAAAATCAGTTTAACAGAATCAAAAGAAGGAGAAAATGATTCATGACAAGATACAACAAAAGACATTCAGGGTAAAGTGAACATATCCTCATCCAAGCCCACTTTAACACTATTTGCTAACATAGAAGAAGGATCTCATCAGCATGAAAGCACCTCTTTTGTTATTAATCAAAACTCCTTTGTCTTCCCAAGTCCATTTGTTTGTGTGATTTTACCCTTGCCTTCTCAATATTGCAACATGCACAAATGAAAAGCAATGTTGATCCTCTCAAAATGAAAATCAACACCCTTGATTATGATCTATGATGTCTAAGGTGTGTAGAAGCTAAAATCATTTGTTAAGTTGGCCTCTTGCCTATTAATCAAGTAGGCAGAAAATCAATGGGAGCAACATGGGTAGTGAGCACAAGTTTATTAAGGACTGTATAATCTAAACCATTGAAATTGATCTATACATTCTAAGATATATAGAGATCAAAATATAGCTGATTTGGATGCCCCTAGGTTATAAATCAAATTAGAACATAGTATCCTACCATGAAAATTGCCCATTTTTGTATCATATTGATGCACAAGTAAAAGAAAACAAAAACAGTGATTTTCAATTTCTAGTCAATTTAGATTTCATAGATAATGATAAACTGTGCATATCTTTATTATTTTAAGAGGGTCAGCAGTGATTTTTGTTAGGAGACATTTAGGGCCAAATGTTCAACATTGATATCCAAAAACCAATATTAAAGAAGTCACAATCAACAACTTTGCAACTAATAAAATTACATTTAAAATTTGAGAATTGCTACATGCACTTGCAGAGTGCATGTCACGGTGCACTCACCATAAAAGAGTTAATGCAAACCAATTGAAATCAGTTTCCAAAAAATCTCATTTCCTTCCTGCCTTCTTCTACTTCTTCTCTTTCCCACCAGCCAATATCTTTGTTTCCATTGCGCTCCATGGTTAGTAACTAAAAATGCCACTCAACCACCACCTAGTATTGGTGTTTGTAACCCTACAATAAAAATCGATCTCCACCACCACTCACCATTTTTCACACTCCCTACAAAAGATCTACCTTTATGTATCTAAACCTCTTTATGGAGAAAGAACGTAAAAGGAGCAATTAAGACCACATCTAATCATCAAACCTAAAATTTTTTAAAAGAAAAAAAAGGTCTTATTTCCATTTCAAAAGATTATTATATGGATGACAAGAATTTCTCATAGTCCAACTAAACTCCTATAAAGAAAAGGAGAAAATCCAAGTAAACCCAAATAGAGCTAAACCTTGTAGAACAAAAAGAGATGAAACCTTTAATTGATGCCTAGGTCTGCAAAGATAATAACAATGTAATACTATCATAACAAGAGAGGCTTTGATTAGGACATTCTAGAATAAGTAGATGACATGCCTCAAAGAAATTGTATGGACTAAAAAATTATTTTCCGCGAAACCTCACCCCCCCCTCCCCCTCAAAAAAAAAAGTGCCTAACAATTGATTTTGAAGGCTAAAAGATAGAGTTTAATCATAACTTAATCTCTAATTAGTAACTAGAAATCTTCATTTCAAATGCCTCGAATCATGGATGTATCTCCCAAGATTGCTGCTTTGAAAGTCTCAAAATATAGGGTGGGGACAGAATAACAAGTGGTTGTGAGGGCCCATCTCTGACATGGAGAAATTGAGGCCCACGTTTGGTGGAGACTAGAGGTGGTCTATAGAGACAAAGAGGAGGCTAAAAAAAAAATGGATTCTCTAAAGCACATATGAGATGAAGAGAGAAGATGAGGATGCTAAGGGGTGGGCAAAGGGATAACAGAAGGAGATAGTAAAGAAAGGAGAGTTTGACTAGTAAATCATCTTTAACTATTTTAGTACTTTAAGGTTGAACAATGGTTTAGTTTTTGCATTGAGCGCATGAATCAATGCACTTGAGCAAGCAAATGTAACATTCTCTTAAAACTCCCATAAAATAACTAAAAACTAAAGTGTGAGACCTAATCTTTTGGGCTAGCTCACTTTAAATTAAAATCCAATTTCACTGGATTGAATTAAAAATTTATCAAAATCATATAATTAGAATTTTTGATTCAATCTCTATTCATAATGTTCGATATTAAGTTAGCTTTTTAATACATCTTAAATCACTCAAATTAGAATTCAATTGAGGAAGTTAGGAGCAATTTTATGAATGCATATCAGTATGATAAACTTCTTATAAATTATACAAATGCCATTGATAATGATAGTGATGATTTTTTATGTTTTTATCTAAATTTTTATATTTCAAAATCATATTGGATAAGTTAAAAGTTAGATTTGAGTCAAGAATATATTTTTAAATATTTAATGAATATTTATCTCTTTGGTTTTCTTAAAGAAATCGGTATCTTACAAAAACAAAAAAAATATTAGTTTTAGGAGATCGGTATCTTATAAAGAATAGAAAATCTATTTGCTTTAAAAATTTCTTTATAAACAGGGCTCAATTGAGGTTTTTTGATGTCAAATCAATAGTTTAGAAGGATGAAAAAGATGAAGATTGAAGGATCAAAAAGGTTGAAGGCTGAGATTTTTATAAGACTACATGATTGTCAAAATTTATTTTATAATTGGAAAATGAATATATGAATTGAAAAATGGCTATGTTTTTTGTATAATTAGTTATTTTCGAAATATTGAGATTTGACAACTATTTTGAAATACTATTAGAGGTTTAAATTTTGCATGACATGTTTATTACAAATTTGGATCAAGTAGAATATAAATTGTGTATTATTATGCTAATTACTATAATTGTTATCATGTGAAGAATGATTTATAATCTTTTGATGTTTGATTATTATCACTACCATTTCTATAAATATTATCTTGAGAAAATCATTTATGATTACAATATGAAGCAATATGACAAATAATTTTATGAATCCATATGATAAGTAAAATAGAAAATAAAAATTAAGATTACTGAACATGAATGATTGGATTATTGATAATAAAATATGATTGATACTATAGTATATGTAGACTTTCAGTCACTATTATTGATTGATGATTGATACCGGAACCCATCCTCACAAGGAATATATGTGGAGATCTAACCTTCATCCCCAGGGTTAAACACGGTGCACTAGCTCTAGCACAGGGATTGTATTTGGCCATAGTTAATGACTGAGGAGTTACTATAATACAATCATGAATTTGAAACTAAATTGTTACTATTGTTAAAACAATAAATTTAAACTGTTATTGTTATATGATATGGTACAAGGAATTTTTATAATGTAATGCTTACTCATTTACTAATTTATGCCTAATGTAACTTACTGGACAAAAGCTTATAAAGTCTATCTTTATTTTTTTATTTCAGATACAGTAAAATAAAATGGGAATTCGAGGTAAAAGCAAGCAAAGCATCTATCAAACTCCTCATTTGGTTAGCATCTTTGTTTTAGTTTTTAGTTATGATAATAGTCCCTATAGATCTACCAATTGTAGTGATATTGTAATATGTGATTCATGGACGTATTAGATTAATTTATTGAATAAAGTTAAATTTTTATTTAGTCAAATTAAATGCTGATTTATAGTGATAGGTGCCTTTGCATATTGTGGGTATGCGGTGAATAATACATTTTGGATCCATCTTAAGGTCTAAGTGTGACATAAAATTAGACATAACAAATCATCATATATATTCCACTATATAAAGCTCACATTCCCAAAATGTCCGCTTAAGTTATTGTCAAACTTGTTGACCAAGTGGAATCTTGAATATACCTGGTGAAACTTATCCCATTTTCTAGATGACTAATGGAACCGCTTATGACAATTTGTGCAAGCACTACATATAATATAACGTGACCATCTGTGCAGCTCTTTTGTAAATTATTCATCCTTTTAGATTCTGAAAAACATTTGTCAAAATTGAAATTAAGCTTTTCAAATTCTGAGAATAGAAAAGCCTTTATGATATTACCTGTCTGAGAAATTTAGAGAAGTTAATTTGTTTACCAATTTGGTTATTCTGAAACTTAAATCTCACACATGTTTAGAATGTGTCAACAAGCAATGAATATTATCAATTGCACTCCGAAATGATATGACACAATAATTATCTTCTTTATTTTGTAAAAGAATAATAATTTTTGACTATCTCATCATAATACTACCAACAGTGATCCATCCAAAGGTCTCAAACAATACAAATCTATCTTTCAATAATATCTAATTTATCTTCTTGATTTGTTTTTATTTTATCTTTCTAAAGGTTCCTATTTTCTTTGTGTTTATGTTAAGACTAACAGATCTGCATATGTTGTCAAAACCAAAAGCTCCTTTGGTGATCCAACTGAAACCAAACCAAAATCAAGTTTTCAAGCTGTGCATAATTTGCTTACACAATGTGGGACATTCTTTTTCTACTTCCCATCGGTACCTCCTCCTATATAGACTTCTTTCTGGTGCTACAGTAGAGAAAGAAACTAAATCAAATGATTGTTTTTCCACCAGCGCCCTTTTCTTTTGCAGGTACTAAGAATTCTTCACCACATCATTGCAAGGGGAGCTCAATCAATTCACAGAATGTTCCTGATGCTTCAGGGGAAAACTGTTTTGAGCCCTCCTCTCATCACATTATTTTATGGAGATGTTGGCATCAATTTGGGAACCTCAATCTAGAGTGATGTTAGTCAACCCCATTCGATTAGGAACCACTATCCAGGCACGTAACAATGTTGTTTGTATTTTGTTCGTTGTCCTCTGATTGATACAGACAGACCCATATCAACTTATCATACGCATATCATGATATTAGATGGAAAATGCAACTAAGCTTTAAGTAATAATGATCATAATACAAGCATGTACTTTTTTTATGTATGATATGTTGGAAACTGGAATTTAACCCAATCAGACACAATTTGCTTCCTTTGAGCAGCAAAAGGAAACATGCTGTACACCATTTCCTCGCTGACACCAAAATGTGATCCTGTACTAGCTCTTAATCTAGTGCACTTAATGTTGTGCATCCTCTCCCTCATCTGAAATTAAGCCAATCTACATATCAAATTAGCCTAAGCTCGAGTCATAAACAGCCAGTGCTTTGTTAATATGCTTGTGGAATCCCAACTGTATATTTTGAATATAAAACTTTGATGCCATGTTTAGCTAGGTAAAGTACTTGACACGCTATTGTATACATTTGTTCTTTGAGGTTAAGTGCAGTTGTCCATATGCTTCTTGAAATGAGCATCATGCATTTTGTCCTCAAACCTAAAATCACTTAACTGCAAAAAGAATTGACATCTTCTTTTACATGTTACCAAGTTATATGCAAAACTACACCACTTCCTTGAAAATGTTGTGAAAGGGAATGCAACCCATCTATCATGAATAATAACTTTGTGATTTATGATAATCAAATTGAAGATTTGCTCATGAATCCTAGAATTTTGGCATCTTAAAACATCCTTCTTGGATCATTCGCTGTTACAGATACAAGAACCAAAAAATGTCTATGCCTTAAATAATCAAATAGGAAATAAAGAAATTAAATCGACAGGTTACTGTGACAAACTTGTGGATGACAGTCACAAGTTGCACACCACCCTTGATTCCTATAGCACAGATGGAGACAAAAATATCAATTAACAATTACAATATCGACAACAAATGACATCAATTAATGCACAAGATAAACCTGGAGTATGATCTCCCATATTCACAGTGAATGGAACCATTATTCAGGAAGTAAAGAGTATGACAGCATACGTTCATTATTGCATCATCAAGCACAATGCAGAAGAAAATAAGCATCACCTTTCAAATCCAAAAGATGCATATAAGATACATTTTTAATTGTTAATTTTAACCAAACAGAAATGAGCAGCAATACAAAAGTAAATGAACAAAGAAAATAAATAGATAGACACTAAAGACTGAATTAGTCAAGTTCTTACTGTTTTGGATCATATGAACTGCAGGAGCCATTAATTCCTAGACAGACACTAAAGACTGAATTAGTCAAGTTCTTACTGTTTTGGATCATATGAAGTGCAGGTGCAATTAATTCCTTAGGGATTTGTTGACCCTTCTCCCTTGCATGACTCTCTGAGACCAAAGCTGCTTCATAAGTTAAATTAGATTTCCCAGTAACTTTACATGTCCAGACTCTTCGGCGATAAAGATTCAATCTCTTCAAATACTCTCTAAATACAAGTTAAGGAGATAAGCAGAGGAAAGCATTCATCGGCCACAAGCAACACCAATGTTTATAACAAGAAACATGATATAGTACCATTTATTCTAATCTAAATACAACAAAATATTGCTATTGATGATTGCATCAAAGAATTGAATAAACTAAAGACAATTCAACATATTGACTGCCTCAGAAGCATTTTAGAGGAGGATACTGATAATCCTGAAATATCTCCTTCGTAAAACGAACTTGGAAAACAAGCTTTTTTGGATCCAAATCCTGTGGTGGATCCACCAGGGAAAAGGGTGTCCCTTTATAAAGAGGCATAGTATGTTCCAGACAACTTTTCACAAAAAACCTTAACGAAAATGTTCACTTCTGAATACTCCAAACAGAAAAGGTCTCACTACCTGTAATACGAATCCATGAAACATGATTTCCCAATTCACTTAGATGTTTGTGAAATTAGATATAAACAAAATAAAGCAAAGTCCTATTTGAGCATTAACCATGTAAAACCAAAACAGGTCCTCAGATGTAATCCATTCTTTCTCGTTGATTTAGGAACTACCAGGTGTTAACTCATATCAGAGTGCCAAATACACATTGCGTCACAAGTATATTGCCAGAGGTTAAGAAGATATGCAGAACAAAGCCCTAGAATCCAATTTGCAAACCATCAAAGCAAAAACTCAATAAACTGCCGAAGGCAGAGCTTTATTCATTCGCATTACAAAGGCAAGATAATCAATTAACAAAGACAATCGCAGCAAAAGTTTCAAATATAAGAAGCAAAGAGACCAAAGGACACGTCTAATAGAAAAACCTAGATAGAATCTTTCAAGACAGTGCAATACCTTTCCGCTTCTCTTCACCATTTTCACTTCAAAAAATAATCCTACACTCTCCGAACAAGGAACAAAAGCTCACAAAAAACACGTCGAAAAACGAGAATGCAACCAAATGGAAATCTCAAAAGACGAAAAACAATTAAGCATCAGCACAAACTTCTCTAGATTCCCGCAACAAAGGCACGACCAAGAGCTCTTCGGACAACAAACCCACTGCAACGCAGCAAACTCCATTACCAATTCAGAGAAAGACAAAATGAAGGCCAATCTTCCATAGAGAACTAATCTTCAACGTCGGAAAGAGAGGGACAGAATTTGACCTAGAATTCGCGCGAGCTCCGACGGTTCCGACCGCGGAGAGGCTCGAACGAGAGCTCTCCAAGCGGAGAATCGAACGGAAACAAGCGGAGATCGGCAGGAGAGAGAGACGAGATTGCTACTTTCGTAGCATTAGCGAAGGAGAGGAGGGAGAGAACCCCGACGCAGTCTCGTTCTTCTTGCGAGCTGCGTGTTTTGGAAGGGGCGCTCGTTTTCGACGGTAATATATATGCTCGCTCGCCTCTCCCCTCTTCGTTTGAAAGAAACCGGCTTTTAGTCTCAGATACATGCGACGATCGGGAATGCAACACGAGGCCGTCCCATCGGGGGTTCGAGAGCCGCCACGCGGAGCGAGACTTGGCGGGGTTGATGCGCACGTGCCTGATGTCCATGAAGCGGATCGCGTGACCGATGATCCAATGGGTCCTGTTCGTTACGATGGCTAATCACCCGCTTGTCCACATTGAACGGTGATCGCATATTCAATAAAGAGGGTGATGTCGTTGGTGCAATCGACGGGTTTTATGAATAATTAATTTAACCGGCACTGCAATGGGCGAGACTAGACTGAGTGAAAAATATATTGCAGGGGCCGACATAAGAAAATTCGAACC
The DNA here is from genome assembly GCA_900491605.1 of Calamus simplicifolius. Classification (NCBI taxonomy): domain Eukaryota; kingdom Viridiplantae; phylum Streptophyta; class Magnoliopsida; order Arecales; family Arecaceae; genus Calamus; species Calamus simplicifolius. The sequence continues at coordinate 111,701 of UESW01004075.1, forward strand.
AATTATTTTATCTCATGGGAGAATTTGTCAACCAAAGTGCCATCATCATGACATTATGGTGATTTGAGGCTGCTGACTGCGTTGAAACAGAATTTGAATCAAAATCACTAACCATATAATACTAAAATTATATTATTATATTAATATGAAAAATAATATTAAGTATTATTTTAAAAAAAGATATGAAAAAGATGTTTTATATAGTATTTGAAATAAAAAATAAGAGGAATATTAGAGGAATAGCCAGAAAATAAATTCTATCCTGTACATTTATTCACGAATAATATTTTTTCTATCAAAAGATAGTTTTTCAAATTTCAAATCATGATCTTAAGCGTCCAATCTCAGAATAAGGATGGGATTATAAGTATGAACGATGATTTTAAAAGCAGCAGTAATATAGGATCTTCCAACATAAGATCACTAAAATGCAATCAAAATAAAAAATGATAACGTTATCATCTTCATACACTGATTTTGAATAAATTATCCAATACAAAATGGCTCCTAAAATAGTGATGAAATTATTTGCCATTGAGCAGCATGCCATTATTCAGAGCCAGCTGAAATGACCTTTGATTGGAGTAGATGACTGCAGGCCCATGCCCATTCATACAAGTCGATTGCACTTTCTTTCAAATCGAAGTTCGTTTGGATACTCCATGATACGAGCATTACGGATTCCATCTGCCCTGGCACAATTGTTTGGGTTCTGAATGCAAGGCACAATTAGAGCAACTAATACAGCAAACCAATCCATTCATTATTTCTTTAATGGTTGGTCAAGCCTGGCAAGAGAAACAACAATTATCCAATTTTAGAGGTGTAAATAATCATGACTGCATCCTCTAATTGAATCCAACCGTAAGTTTGAAAAATGGAGAGAAGAATGAAAACGGTAACTCATCACATTCCAACCAATTTCTTATATAGAGTCTTGAGAGAAGCCAAACATGCCTCAAACCAAGGCACACTCATAATACTCATCAAAATGCAGTGGCAAATGATCAACAGATAATCTATATGAAGAAGTTCTTCTAAATCCCACACCTGATAGTCACATGAAATCAAGAAGCTACACTGAAATTACAAAAATTTACATGCCAGGCACATTATAGTCTCTTTCCCAAGACTTGTCAAGCAGAGCTAGAACGCTCCCTGCCAGCGCTTCTCGATATTGATGTGCCAGATTTCATATTTTCATAAACACAGGTTTTCCCGGTTTCTTCATGGCTGCTAACACCTTTCAAATATTCTGTAGAGCTTCTCAAGAGAAACAACCTGTCAAAAATTATAAGATAAACATAAACCTGACGTCTAGTCTTATCTAATATTTTTCTCAAACAGGTTATGTCTAATAATCAAATTAAATAATTGTTTGTGTTCCTCATAGACATATGATTGAACCAGATATGCACCTAGCCTATCTTGTAAGAGAAATTCAGAGTCGATAAAACAGATTGCATCTACCCAGGTTTTGTCCCATGACCAAGGGAAGGCGCCACGATTCAAAAACAAAAAATTGGGCCAGGACCAGTTCCCGCAATATTTTGTTATTTCCTTTAATTTTACAAGAACAGTATTGTTCAAATAAAAATGCATGTTAAGGATGCTAGTCCATTTCTGAACAAACCATTCAGTTTTTAAATTCATCAAGTAATTTTGGAAGTGCAAACGGTTAATTTGGAGCAAGAATTCCAAAATTAATGCAAGGCGCACACACCACTATGTACAGCCAGAATGGTCAGATTAGGGAAAATGGGGGAAAAAGTCAGATTGGAAAAAATGGGGAAAAAACTTATGTAAAGCAATCGTTGAAATGAAGGAAAAAAGAACGATAGGAAACAGGTAAATAGAAAGGACCATCTGATGTAATGAATTTACGCATGATTAAGAAATAAGGTTGACTTGATGGATTAAAATATGCTATATCAGAAGTTGAAAAGTAATTTGCTATAAGACAAATTAATGCTCTAGTCACAAGGAAAACTATGCTATTGGGTGAGAAGAGATGGAGGACCCGAACAAAGTTCCATTTGTTGCCATTGATTTTGGTGGCTTGAGGAAAAGCCTCATGGATGGGAATAAGACATGCTGGATGGTCCATTCACGCTGAGCCCATGCTGTCTCTGCCTCTGCAAGTAGTTCATGATCCATATCATCTTCTCCAACATCCCCTGTTGCAAAATTAATTTATCAGACGATGTTTGATGAAAAGTATGCCAACATAACTGCAGTTTGAAATTTCAACAGCTTGAAACCATTCAAGAACAATACACTCGTAACTGGGGCCTTCTAGAAATCATATGTGCCAGCTTCACACCAGTACAGTGGACCGGACCTATTACCTAGCTGCTCAATTTCATAATATTGGGGAATTTAAAGTTTCACACTTCTAAACAAATGAACAATTGTGAAACAAGAAGCCTACAAAACTAATGAAGCCAAAATCAACTCAATTAAGTTGTATGATTATAATGCATTCAAATCTTTCTAAATATTCGTCAAACTATCCTACATGCTGTGATGCTGATCCTGTGCGCTTGGTCCCTCTATATTGCACATCTAAATATTCTACTGTAAGATCCAATGGAATTTAGTATAAACAAAGACATGAAACAAAGAATTGTCTTGGGAACTTTTTGGTAATATGATCAGGATTTCCATGCCCTGTTCATTTCTTTTAGATATATGGTTCCTTCTATTAGTTGTGGTGGTGATTTTGTTGCATATTTCTCCACTATAATTAAAAGTCCTAGCTCAGGTTTTAAGATCAAGCAACAATTAATAACTTGATTGAATGCTTATGAAGAGATGGCAATAGCATTGTTGGTATGGCATGCAAACAAGCAATAGAAATCAAGGTTTCAAATCCCATGAGACAAGGTCATCATGATTTTTTTCGCAGAATAAGATATGCAGTCATCCCACTCTATACGGACATTTGAGACAGGAATGTTCAAGAATGTATTGATTGGAATGCTAGGACGATGGCAGGATGATCCTATTCCAACACTTAGGATGGTAACCCATCCCGACATCCCATCGGGATTTGAAACCAATGATAGAAAGTAAACTGTGTTTAAATATGTTGATTTCAAACCCTCGAGTCCTAGCAGCTACCAACTAAAAGAGTAGAGAAGAAACTGATCTGCAGAGACTTATGGTATCAGCTTTTAACCATTCAAAATTTGACAATATACTTTGTAAGCTCTGACATACCTGAATTGGCCAATTCATTCCCTAAACCTTTAGTAATCTGATTTTCTTCCCTTCTTTTCTTGTAGAATTGAATTCCACTGCCTGATGGATTTGGCAGGACAGGAGGATGGATGGCATAGAAATTTCCAAGAACAGCTGATATTGTCTGGAAGCATTCTTTCTCATTCTCCCAATCAACCTGAAGCAATAGCCATAATATTCTGTAATAACATTTTTTGGAATCATAAATATAACAGATAACACTTCAAGGGATAAATACAAATATATAGATTACCAAGACTGAGGATAAGTTTCAGGACCTACATCATTACTCAAACTCAACAAAAATTCTGGAACATGGTCCATGTCGGGAATATACTGGTCAAGTACAACAGGGAGCCTTGTCAGATTCCCTTCTTGATCTATGTGCACACGGAAAAGATCGTCAAGCATCTCTCCTTTTTGCTTGAGCAACTCAATATTCATCTGAGAAAAGAGAACAAACAATAAATATGTAAACATCTCATTTCAGCAAGCAACTAGCAAGAAAAGGCAAAATTATACTTTTGGTCCTCAAACTTTCACTCAAAATTCATTTTGGTCCCCAAATTTTTAGTTGTTACAGTTTAATCCCTCATATTTTAAGAATATTGCATTCCTAACTTCCGTTATATGAGGTTAGTTAAAATTGATAAAATAATGATGTGTCACAGGACCAAAAGTATATTTTAGCCACAAAAAAAAAAAGCAACAGGACTAACAGTGCATGTGCACATATCCTGTACCTATTCCTTTTATTATTACCGTGCTTTAGTTTAAGACATGTTTGGCTCTCTTGAGACTCCTATCTAAAATATTGGTTGGAATGTGATGAGTTACCATTTTCATTGTTCCCCTTTTTGTTAGACTCAATTAGAGGATGCAGTCATGATTGTCTACACCTCTAAAATTGGATAATTGTTTCTTTTGCCAGGCTTGACCCAACTATTAAAGAAATATAGTTCCTAATCCCATTTTCCAGACTGACATTCCGAACCCAAACAATTGTGCCAGAGTAGAGAGAATCCATAATGCTCATATCCTGAAGTGTCCAAGCGATCTTCTAATTGACAAGAAGTGCAATCGACTTCTATGCATGGGCATGGGCATGGGCATGTGTTCATGAAAGGTCAAGGGGCCTGCAGTCATCGACACCAATCAAAAGGCCATTTCAGCTGGTTCTGAAGAATGGCAAAATTGTATTTTTTTTAATTTTGTAACCCTTTTATAGCTTCTCATGGTTGTGGGCATGTGGTGGTGTCTCCATTTCCGGGAGACCTTGTACCTATTCCTTTCTTTTAACTGACCCCACATAACGGAATGCAACATTCTTAAAACATGAGGGACTAAGCTGTAACAACCGAAAGTTTGAAGACCAAATGAATTTTGAGTGAAAGTTTGAGGTCCAAAAGTATCTTACCCCCCTCCAACCCCCCCTAACCACCAACTCAACTCATCTAAGCCTTTTTCCAACTACATGGGGTCAGCTACATGAATCTGCTTCCTATTCTGCTCTATTTAGGACCAAGTTGACATTCAAATTACAAATAGTTATATCTTTCTTAATTATTTTTGTCCATGTTAGTTTAGGTCTATCTCTACCTCTATCAGTACCATAGACTATTAAAAGATCATTCTTTCTAACTGAAGTATCTAAAGATCTTCGTCGTAAATGTCTTACCCCCCACCACTAAAAAAAAAAAAAAAAGATGCCACAGGACTAACAGTGCCTAAATCTATTTTCAACTTGTCTTTTCTAAAACAGCAATGTGATGTTGAATTTAAGAAGCTAATTATATCTCCAAACTTATTGAAAAATAGTGCAACCATAATCATGTGCCTTTTTGTTGCATATAGGGTCACCCAAATATTCATTAAAATATTCAATTTTGATTATGCAAATGTTAAAATAGAAAAACTATCATGGTACATATCCTCAAACAAATGGCATGACAATAGATATATGTCAACATGAAGCCCATAATTTACAAAAAACATAAATAATTTACTTCCGCTATCCTCTGTTTTAGATCATCATTCTCATCATCAGCGGATTCCATGTCTTCTTCTTTCAGTGCCATCATTAACAATTCCTGAAGAGGAGCTGGTTCACTAAGTTGGATGGCATTGAAATGGGAAAAACGGCGTATGGCTTGTTGATACATTAATTCCTTGCTGGTATAAAAGAACAATAGACTGAATTAATCTAAGCACTAAAATTGTTGAGACAAATTACATCCAATGATAATAATAAAAACGGGAAACTTTAGCAATTAGAAGAAACCTCATTTAGGAAGTTGATTCTAATAACTGCATGCATTAAACAAGGAGCTAAAATTGTTGCATGATAACATTATCTCACAAGGATAAGAATAATGCCCTGATCCAATGAAAAATTACTAAACATCTGGGGCAGATGGGCATGATACATGGTTGATCCCTCTCACTTTCTGAACTAGACAGCCACTTCAATGATTTAAAATACGTTGCATAATAATTCGGCCATATATTATGGTTGAGTTTTCATTCTTACAGATCCATTAAATATCCTTCATTTGACCATGAAACTTGAAGGGATTCCACTTGTCTGGAATCAATTCCATGACGATACAAGAGAGCAGCAAATCTTTTCATAGTAAGTTTTACCCAAAGGGAAAAGAACAAAAACCATGTCCCATGCAACACCACAAAACTTCAGGTATCCATATACAGCCAAACTGAAGCACACTGCAGCACCTTAAGAAGTGCTACCACTTTGAATTTTCATAGTTGCAGCTCAACAAATAACAATTAAGCTTCTCTTAGATCATAGCTCTGGTCATGTCCTTAACTTGTGTATATGTAAGTACATATGCATGCACACACGTACATATGCATGTATATACCTGCACACATACGTGTACATATGCATGCACACATATGTGTACATATCCATGCACACACGTACATAAGTGTGCATATGTATGTATGTATGTATGTATGTTTAGGCACATGTGCACATGCGTCTGTATGTATGGACACCCCTCTCACGTCCCTTCTCCCCCCTCCCCTCATCCAGACTGCACAGATGCTAACCCAATGTATGGGAACTGAATTTGAAGTTACATGAGCTCCAGGAAAAAAAAAACCACAACCCTGCCTTGTTTGTAAGCACAGCCGAATGAAAGATTCATGCACCCTCATAGAGCCACAACTTCATATAAAACATATAAGGCCTAAGGTTCACTAGAATATCAAACCTATCCTGCCAAAAGGTGACATGAACATTATATAGTAAATGTCAATAGAAATATAAAAGCCAAACAATTAAATATAAATTAAGGGCCTACTTGATGAATTCCTAACTCATCAATCTGCAGAAGAGTTTGCATTGGACTCAACCTATGATTTAGACAGCAGCTTACCATGTCTATGATTCAGTACCAGCTTCCTATTGCTCCTTTAACTCTTGGCAGGGTAAAACCAGAATCTACTCTATGAAATCTAAATCTTATTTTAAGTATTTAAGACACGTATATTTGACCAGAAGTCATGTTTTTTGAGAAAACTATATTTCAGAACTGTCACATGAAACAGGTCTTTAGATTATGAACCAGAGAGAATTACATCATGAATTCATAAAGGAAAACTACAAGGAAATTTTTTTTAAAAAAATGGTTGCAAGTATTAATAGATTGCTTTTTTATAGCCAAAAGCTAGCAAAGTATTTAACTCTAGACTACACAAAAATAAAGAGGAAGGAAAAAGAAAACTGAAATCTATATACAAACCGACCTTTATGGCAAAGTCAGGAGGTAATACTGGCTCAAGATATACAATATTAAATAATTAGGAGAGTAATATAATTAGTATCCAAAAAGACTAAAAGAAAAAGAATAGCGAAGAAGTTTACACAAGCACTTGCAGTCATTAGTTCTGATGAACTACATTTTCAAATGGATCGATCACATCCATATTTGAAAAGGAGGATATTGTTTCTTATTTTGCAAAGATGCAACTTTCATAATTTTCCAATTTTAGTAGAGACAACCTAAGACCATCTCATAAAATAATGAAAAATATTAAAAAAAGGCTCAGTACTGAGCAGTACCAAGCCATATTGAGCCATGCTAAACTGGCACACATCAATATGGGCATGGCAGACATGCATGCCCAATGCCAACACCCTACCAGGTCGACAAGACACGTGTTGCATGCTTGACACAGTTTTCTGAAAGGACCATTGACACTGCCATTAAAATGTATTGGAAAATTGAATTAGCATATATATGTATGTATGTATGTATATGTATGTATGTATGTATGTATATGTATGTATGTATGTATATGTGTATGTATATGTATGTATATATGTATATATATATATATATATATATATATATATATATATGTATGTGTATATATGTGTATGTGTATGTGTATATATATATATATATATAGAGTGAGAGAGAGAGAGAGAGAGAGAGAGAGAGAGAGAGAAGAAAACAAAAGATTGAACTCATACCTCACAGATACTACATTCATTAGGTACAAATGAGTATTGTGCTGTAGCAATGCAAAAACTTCATCAGCAAGTCCAACATATGTGCAATTCTTAACAATATCCAAGAGATCTGTATTGACAAAAGAAAACAAATATGACTGAAATAGTTTGGCAGCACCTATCTCAGACCTGGTTGAACTAATAGAAAGTATGCTCATAACTCCCAGAATGTACATTAGAATCAATTTCACGACGAAGCTCATGGATGCTAGTCAAATCTGAGGACTCTTTAGGGTTCCTTCTTAGTCTTACAGCATTTCTTGTAAATGAAGAAAAAAATAGATGGTGAGTATATCAAAAAAAGAAGGATAGAGTGGATTTTGCAAAAAATGTGCCACTATTTTCATTTTACAGATTCAGACTTTTCATAAGTAAAAATAGCCTATATTTAAAATTTTTGGAAGCTTGGGCACCTATAGCTCACCCCCTAGTGGGTATTCTTCAGTCATATGTTTAAATAGAGTTTAATGAACATAATTTTTTACCGTGGATGCACATATCTTGATGGTAAATACTCATATCTTTTATACAAATGCACATATAAATGTACTGGTGCATATTTGTTAAATGTACAATGCACATTCCTGAGCTAGATTGTATCTAAGGGGCCAAGGACACAACTTCATAAATTTCAAAACTGGCCACTTCTGCAGAAAGAAAAAAATAAATAAACAGAAATAAAAGTGGCTTCAATCCGAAATAGTGGAAATAAATTGTCATTTATGGAATTCCCCCCAGGAAAAAGGTAAAAAGCTGCAAGAAATTTGCATATGAAGAGGAAGAATATTCATTAAAAAGGTAATCCTCTAGCCATCAACTGATCAAGAAACCTAGAATAAAAATGCTGTAGGACATAATTATGGAATAGCTTTAATGAGTTAGGGGCATGGTCCTAAAGTATGAACAAAGGGACTTTGTTATTTTTTCCTAAACAATATTTTCAAGTAAAATAATTGTCATTTAGAAATGTTTAACTCTTAACACATTTTAGAAAATATAATTCCAACATTAGATGTGAATTCTTATCTCATAACAGATTGTTTCCCTGATGCAGCATGATGCGATTCTTTAAAGGGATTTCTCGGAATAAAAGAATGAATAAAACAACAGCGCTGTACTTGAGCCAGAAATCAGATTATACCTCACAGAAGCCAAGTCAGATTTCTTTTCATGCTGCAAAGCATGCCCATCTTGCCAGTATGCATGCAACCTTCCAAACGGATCGCGTGAGTCTGTTCTAACCATTTATGTACTGGTACCTTTTGAGATTTTGTCCCTATAACATCAACTATGATAATAATTAAAAAGCAAAGACACAGAAGGATATTCTAAACATCATAAAGTTATGATCAAGTAGCCGCAATGTATATAGATCATGCTTCTGCAGTACAAGAAAAAGAATACTGTAAGTGAGAAATTGCAGGATGTACCAGAACTGGAGGCATTGTTTTCATCCTTTTTCACACTAGTATGACTCATCTGTGATGTATAAACTGAGGAATTTACAGCCTATAATGTACATAAAAAACCACTGTTGAGGTAGGAAGAAAACTTGCTAAAGCACAAGTTAATCACATTAAAAAATTTCCAAGGCAGAAAAGTGGCAATAAAATTTCTTTAGGCACTATATGAATATAAATGTGAAATTACCATACAAAATTTCCCTTAATGGATCATCATGACAGCATTTTGGGAGTATCATCCTCTTATGATAGTTTTCTTGGACAATATTTTTATAATTTTACCTCCTTCAGAGCAGCCTCCAACTAAAAGATGCCCGACTGCATGATAATATCCACAAAAGAAATGAACTCTGAAGAACACAAATTACTATATGAAAGAACCACCTGCCTGTAGGCTTGTTGATGCAACTTAAGAAAAATAAGTCTTGGATAGGAGGAAAACAAGTAGAAATAGAAATCCAACCCGAGAACAAAAAGAAAGGACATCTTGGGATCATAACAAGTGCCTACAAGTTCCTTTCATTATGCATTAATGAGATAATTTAAGAAGAATTGAATGAAATATGTGGCCGTCTGCATAGAACTTTGTTGGTGCTACTCAAATAACCAAACGATTAATAATGATAGGAGGGAAATTGGGGTTTCTTTTAATCTTGCTTTTTGGCTCATTTTTGCCTATGGAATGAACATAGCTTCCTACCTTAGAAGTTATCATCTTTCCTCTTTGTCTATTTTCTTTCCAAGAGTAACAGAATTTTGGAGGGCCACTCCTTGGTTGCATGAGCTTATTCTCCACCCAATAACATAGATCTCTCTGCCCACCAATTAACCACTTGGTTTTATAGCAAGCCTCTCTTTTTCCTAGATTTTCTCTAACAAGGATCTGGCACCAATTTCTAGAGGATTGGCATCATGCTGATAACTAGTTATAAAATTATTTAATCAATTGAGCCTTCTTAGCTTTGCACTGTGCTTGTAGATGAACCCATATTTGATGGGAAAAGAGTTGGGTGATGATGATGATGGGAGGAAAAGAAGAAAGCAAAGAAAACCATTTTCGAGAAAGGTGAAAAAGAAAAGATGTCTTCAAAGTGCCTCCAAGCAACATTGTTTCTGCATCTGTGAGATGAATTTAGCAGATGTAAGATCTATTGGTCATAGATTGGGGGGAAAATAAGAAAATCCTTTTATAAGGAGATAAGAGAGAACTAAGAAAATAACCAGATGATGACAAAAGGAGAATTCCCTTTATGCACCAATATAAGCCCCCCCCCCCCTCTTTTTCAAAAAAACAAGAAAACAAAAGGTTTATATGCTTCAAAAATACCTCCATGCTTAAAGTCTGTCACTACCTAAATTTTGGCATGCAAGCCCTTCTACCCCTAACATAACCATCTAGCCTTTTCCCAACCATTTGTTAACTTTATGGATCCTCATTCACCAGGAGCCTCTCTCAACTAAAATCTCTAAATTAAAGCAAAATAAAGAATGAAAGAAGAGGATAAAGAATTACACACACAACAGAGCTCCAATTTTAAATAGGACAGTTCAAATAAACTGCAAATCCTGGCATAACACACCCCCCCTCCCGCCCCCCTTCCACCTCTTTTCTTTTTTCTATCAAGAAAACTCCATAAAAAGTCTATTTCATCTAGTATACCATCTATCTCAAATATTTGGGCATATGTCTCAGAGCTATGCTACAATAGCACGAATCAAAATCCTTTTTTGCAGTTTGGTGGTTTCATCCTATAGTGATGAAATTCTTCAAATGCTTCTCCAGCATTATCCTAAGATCCTAACCATTCTTTTCTATCCTATTGCAGCTAATAATGAAGAAAAGGAAACAAAAGCACCATTGGGAATTAAACCTTTCATTAGCTACATACAAATTCATCACAAAGCTCCTATGATACAAATCTGTGTCTGTGTCTGCATGTCTGTGTCTGTGCGTATCCCAGTCAATATCTCATCCCATTTCCATGTCTGTGGTTCTTTTCATTACATCTCACCCTCACTAGCCCCACCCAGGTTATGTAGCTGGCATCCACTAGCTGATCATGGAACCTTGTTTACTGAAACATTTGAGTCAGGATTTTGAATCATACCATGAGATCCAAGGATTCAAAGACCTTGAGCTAACCACTCTAGAAATCTACCTGTCATCCTCTATTCCTTGTGATCATATTCCTAACTATGATAATGATGTATATGATGATATTGTGCGTTTGTGAGTAATCATCCTTGCCTTCTAGAATAACTCAATAATACGTTTCTTTTGTTCTTTTCTTTCTGTCCTTTCTCATTCACAGACTGCATAAAAATGTTAACTTCTATAATAAATAAATACAGTGGGCACTATGTAATTTACTTGGGTGACTATATAGATATGATACTATATCCGTAGGATCATTAGATTATTAGTTGCTATAGGAAAAACATCATGCATATTGTTACAATATTTTGCTCATTTTATATTTCCAACAAAAAACAATGTTAACACAAATTATTAGTCTATCAACAAAAAACACTATTTTTGTTGATAGACTTCTTAGAGCATTCAAATCCTCCTTATCTTTATTCACCATGTAGCAGTTGTAACAATTATCAGAGGCCAGCCTAGATTAAAATCTGATATCCTTAACAGGCTATGTTACAGTGAAAAATAATTTAAGGGTCTTGGGTCCATCTGATTAGTTCCAAATTAGAACTACTCAACTCATCTAAGCCTTTTTCCAACTAATGGGGTCGGCTACATGATTCTGCTTCCTCCACTCTGCTTTATTCAGGACTAAGTCTAGTAGATTCATGTTTTAGGAGATCTGATGGAGTTTTATGCTGGCTGTCAGCTACTTAACGTAATCCTCCTTTACCTGAGCTTGGGACTGGCCTTGGCGGAGTTTGACCAAATTAGATCTACAACCAAAATTTATTTCCTGATAGTTGAGATCTTCAAATTGTGATCTCAACTCTCCTATGGTGTAGTTTGACCCATTTGAGAGAGACAATATTGCACTCCTAAAAAATTTAAAATTCTGTCAATCTAAGACTATAGGGCGATACCCTTTTGTAGCAACTAGAATAACCCACGCATGATTAGGGTTGGTTGATTAGGGGCTAATCCAAAACCAAACCAATCCTGATTGTTTTCCAATTATTGACTGAACCAATCAATATTGGAAATAAAACAAACCAACTCAACGAAGATTAAGTTGACTCAGGTTAACTGGGAAAATCTAAAAACAAAGATTAAATTTCAGCATAATGTTTTATTAAGTATATTTTAAGGAAAAGTGAACAATACAGAACAAATAATCTAACAATGTAAATCTAACAATCTATTGGCATCATACAGTAACAAAACTCAAAAATAATAAATAAATGTTGGCAATAACGCTACAAAAATGAAAAAAATGAATGCAACAAAACAAAAGAAATCATATTTATGAATCTAAAATGGCATGGATAGAAAGTAAAATATATTACTGGATGATATATGTTATATTTTAAAATTTATACATAATATATTATATATAAATTGATTCAGCGTGGGTTGGATCAGGTTATCCAACCCCTTGACCTCGAACCAAACCAATCCAGTCAGGTGCCTCCAAATGAGAATCAAACTGAACCAATTTATATAAACTTGAACCAAACCAACCCCATTAGGTCAACCCATTAAGGTTGATTTGGTTCAATTCTCAGGCTGACCGACAATCTTACACACTCCACTAGAACCAATGGTAAGATGGTTAATCAAGACCATCAAATTTCCAGGCCAAGCGCACAAGCCTTCAATGCTCCAAAGCACTGCGTAAAGTATAGGACCATAAAATAGAGGCTGGAAACTTCCAATTGTTGCAACCATCAGACTATGGTTGAACAACTGCCAGTGTCAAGAGTACATTCATAGTAGGGGCCCAAGCTAAGCAAGTAAAAAGAAATGACAAATAACCATTATCCGTCTCCTTTGTTTCCATCTATCAAGCCATACAAAATTTATCAGTAGAAACCAATAAAGTGGTTACTATACAATAAAGGACAAAGTTCCCAAAAGAAGAGGAGGAGGGGGGGGGGGGGGGGGGGGGGGGGGGGGGGGGAGAGTTATATGTGAAAGTTTACTGAATTACCTGAGTTTGGAATGTCCTTGATGTGTTAGAGTTCATCAACTTAGTCTCAACAGCGGTCTGTATAGTCTCAATAAGACTCTCCTGGTTCAAAAGGCTTACCTGCAACAGGAATATGCAACTGATCCGAACATTGTTGGACTAATAAAAGAGTCTATACACAAAAAGCAAGCAATTATGGAAAGAAAAAAAATTACTAAGTACACCTGCTTCCTACAAACATGTGAGAGTGATAATTTCTCTCCATTTCATTTTCCTAGAGATTGTTTTCACAAAAACAGATTTGAAACATCATACCTCTCTTTTTGTCGGATGTATATTGACATCTACATGCTCAGATGGGATTTTGATTGACATATAAATGAAAGGTTTTGATGCTTTTGGCAAAATTGCAGAATAAACAACTTCAATGGCTCTTTTCAATGCCGTGCATTCCACCAGCCTGTCTGAAAGAGAGTATTTCAGATTATGTACCCTGAAGCATATCTATAGGTAGCTATAGGTTGTCATCTCAAGTTTCAAAGTAAATATTTTCCTAACCTCTATTCCCTTAGACAACATTAAAATTTGAATACCAATATGTACTAATGTTTACATACCATTAATGAAAAGTACCATCGTTGTTTTCTTTGCTATGTAATTTGCATTGGAAATAAAACCATCCATCTTGAAGGTTGATCGAGCAGGATTGTCATCTGAAGTAGTTATTTCCATCAGATCACGAGCCACAGAAATGCCATACACAGTTCTGATAGCATCCAGCCTTGAACATGCAGCAACTGTGTGAACGTCTGCTCTATTTGCACCATGCTAGTTCATATAAAAAAACTAGATATTAACATTTCATGTACAGCAAATGAAATACAAAAATCCTATTTGCCTTTACATTTCACTGAAGCATGAAGTGTTGAGTCACCTTTCTGCAAGAAAAGCTCACACTAATGTTATGGATTGCAAACCGACTAATCAAGTCTGTAATCTTTGGGTAATCATCATTGGAGTTCTGCAATGTCTTTCTACGAGCAATCATATTGTAAAATAGATTCTCAACCTGAAAATAAGTAAACCTAGATAATTAAGAAAAAAATCCAATTCAATGACATAGATAGCACACAAAATTACACAAGAAATTGATGAGAAACTAGTAAAGCATGGAATCATACAAAAACATTGCAGGAGGCCCTACCATTATTTGAGTACCTCTAACAGCAGCACAGGGCCTGGGTTCATGCTCCATCACTCCATCTCTATAAGAAACCCTGAAAATGGGCATTAAAAAAAAAACATTGAATATAGAACTGTACAACAGTGAGGGAAAGAACTTCTTAGTGGCATACACCTGTAACCATGCAGTTGACCTTCAGTTATAGTTGTCACAGTGACATGACCAACATATGTCATGCTGGCCAAAGCCTCCCCTCTAAAACCCATTGATTTAATTGTCTGTAGGTCCTCATATGTAGATAACTTTGATGTAGTGTGTCTTTCACATAGAATTGGCAGATCTTCATGCTGTTACCACAATAAGTCCATGCCATTACTAGTATGTAAATGTAAGAGACAAGAATTACTGAGAATTACTAGATCACAATTGTCAACTGTAACTGCAACACTTGAAATATCACAAATCTATAATACAATTCACAAAAAGATGTGAGCATTGTACCAACACTAATTCAAGTATAATGTCCCAAAACGCTTATCCTATCTATTGACCTTATAAAGCCTTTGTCATTTTCTAACAAATCCAAAACTCCTGGCAACCTGAATCATCAGTCCCAGAGGGCGATCATCCTCCATCAGTTCAATGTAAGCCTTCTTAAGCTCAATGAAAGCCTTCCTACATCCTCCTGTTCCCAAGCTTTCCCCTATCTACTGTTTTCCAATACTTCTAACAGTGAAATGTCATTGAGAGGCAGCCAGATAAAGAAACCCTAGCTCAAATAGTGCGTGAAAATAATTTAAAATCCATTTCGACGAATCCACACAATCAACCACGCTTGGCTTCTACTTCTTGAACCAAGAAAAAGGGGTTACTATAAAAACCCTATATAAGTGAAAAAGAATCAAGCTTTGAGAAAAAAGCATCAACTTTTGAATCATTTTTAAGGATCGAATGCATTCTTCCCACGCATTAATCAAAAGGAAGGAGCTCGAAAGCAGCGCAAGGGTATCGACGGGGGCAATGGAAGAACCAGGGTATACCTGGATGCCGTGGCCGTTATCCGAGACCTGGATGAGCTTGAGGCCGCCGTCCTTGACGACGACGGAGATGGAGGTGGCCCCGGCGTCGAGGCTGTTCTCCACCAGCTCCTTCACCGCCGAGGCCGGCCGCTGAATCACCTCCCCGCCGCGATCCGGTTCACCACCGCCTCGTCCAGCCGCCGTATCCTCGGCGGCTCCGCCCTCAGTGCGGCGGCGTCAGTCGCCCGCTCGGGCTCGTCAATCTCCATGGCGAGCGACCAAAGCGAGCGAGAAGAGATAGAGAGAGAGAGAGGCGCAGGTTTTGGAGGGAGAACAGGAAGCGAGGGTTTCAGGGACCCAGAGGCCGCGTGCCGTTCATGCGGGCAGACCGCACGAACCCACGCGAAGTCGGCAGAGGGGACAGACTTTACGTTTCACTTCTGCAATTGAAATACCGACTTCGTGTGCGTTCATACCACGGATCTGGTTAGAGCCAGCATAACTGAGATCAGCTTATGTAAAAGTCTTTGTACATCAGTATAGCAAGTTCTATATAAACTGTATCATCTTTTTTATTAATCCATATACTTATGATACCTATTAAAAAATATTAAGATAGCTTTATAATATTTCTAGAGAAAAAATTATGAGTTTTAAGATTACGATACTATAGTTATAAAATTAAGACACCCGTTCAGAAAGCAAAAAAAAAAAAAAATTACGACACCCTAGTTTTAAACTTACGACATCGTAGTTATAAAATTAAACACCGGTTCAAAAAGCAAAAAAAATTTATGGCATCCCAGTTGTAAAGTTACAACACTATAGTTATAAAATTATGACACCACTCAGAAAACGTGTCTGTACACATATTCCAAAAAAAAAGTGGTCTGACGTGCATTAATACCCATTCAGCTTTTTTTAAAATTTATGTACATACATGTTTTCTGAGTGGATGCCGTAATTTTATAACTACGGTGTCGTAAATTTACAACTGGGATGTCGTAATTTTTTTTGACTTTCCTAATTGTGTCTTAATTTTATAACTACGGTGTCGTAAGTTTAAAACTGGGGTGTCATCTTAAATTTTGACGTGACACACATTAATACCCGTTCAACTTTTTTTTTTAGAAATTTGTGTACAAACATATTTTCTAAAGGGGTGTCGTAATTTTATAACTACGATGTCGTAAGTTTACAACTAGGGTATCGTGAATTTTTTTTGCTTTCTGAACGGGTGTCTTAATTTTATAACTACGATGTCATAAGCTTAAAACTGGGGTGTCGTAAATTTTTTTCTCGGGATGTCGTAAAGGTGTCTTAACATTTTTTAATGGGTGTCATAAGCATGTGGACCAATAAGAAGGGGCAGTGCAGCCCGCATAGGACTTGTTGCACCGGATGTGGTGTACAAAGCCTTTTCCTTCACTTGGATTCACAACCAAATCATGCAAATTTATTTTTTAAGATTTTAATATTATGAAAAATTATGATTTTAAATTAATGTGGCTGATCAAGCCACGTTAGGACTAACGGATCAATTAGCTGACGGAGCCTTGGCCTTGGGCTCCCGAGTCCCCTCGGCCTCGGACTCCTAGGTCCCCATCGGCCTTGGTGCGCCTCGGTGCCTACAACCACTGCGTGGCCCACCAACCACTTGCGACCACACGTGGCCACCACCAGTTACGGTGCATGCCTGATGTGACCAAGCCCACCTACCATCTGTGGTGCCGCGCTTGTCAGGGAGCTGGCAGGCAGGGCTACCCTTGACAAACTCAGAGGTAGTTGTGACCTGTCCCTGTCAGCCTTGCCGCCTGTCTTTCGCTAGACAATGACGTCTCGGATTTAACAACCTTCCAAAAAGAGGTAAGAGGGACCTTCGATCAGGTATAAAAGCCTTCACTCATAACGAAAGGAGGGATATGAACTCCAAGTAATTCGACTAAATCTTTTAGTTCATTATTCATTATTGTTTCCCAAGTCACTCATTTGAGTGTCAGAGGGTCCCTATCGGAGCCCCCAGGGACTTTCTTGCAGGATTTCCGTCTGAGGAGGAGACGTCAGGAGATTCCTAAACTTGTGCTCACCGTCCTCCGGATCCTCTCCATTACCCGGCATTCGAGGAATGTGATTTGGCGGCAACAGATTGCCGTGCCAGATAAGGGGGAGGCCGAGGAGATAGGAAGCTTCAAAGCAGCCAGCTACAGACCTCCACTCCCATGATAGAGCATAAAGATGGTGGTGACACGCGCTCGAGAGATTTCCACCAGTCACATTGGGTGGCATCGTTAAGAGCCTGAACAGCAGGAGACTGGTCTCCTTGCTCCTTAGGCCAACTTCCCAGCTCCATCTTCGCTACCACCTCAGGATGATCGAATTGCCGCTCTTGCCTTGCAAGTCCAGTCACTTGTAGCGGCAGTTCATCAGCTACAACAACAACTGGTGGCCGTGCAGCAACGCCCAGGGCCGCCCCCACTAGGTGCGGGGGCTGACTAGCCTAGTCAACAATCAACTCGCGGAGATCCCCCAGAGGGAGGCTCACCGTCGTCATGCCTCGCCCTAGCACCACCGCCGAGAGGCCTTGGTCTCCCTCCCGCTACTCTGACGATTCCCACAAATGACGGCCCGGGAGGGAGACCGAGCAGGGGCATCGTCATCGGCACCGCCCCTCCCCATCCTCAAGATCTTCAAGGGAGGGGTCCTTCGATGGCCGGATCGCTCGCCGGGCCGAGCGACGGCTGGATGAGTACAACCAGCAGTTGAAGGAGCTTAGCCGCAAAATTACCAATCAGCTGAAGGTGGACTATGTAGCCACCCTCCGCTGTCCCGCCGTATCATGGAGGAACCGATCTTGACCTAGTTCTGCCTCCCTCAGTTGGACCCCTTACGATGGTACCACTGACCCATTGGACCATCTGGAGAGCTACAAGGTCTTCATGCAAGTCCAAGGAGCGATCGACTCTCTCCTCTTCATCGCCTTCCCAACCACTCTTCAGAAGGCTGCGCGTGCATGGTACTCTTGTCTACTGCCATGCAGCATCAATTCCTTC
Source organism: Calamus simplicifolius (assembly GCA_900491605.1). NCBI lineage: Eukaryota > Viridiplantae > Streptophyta > Magnoliopsida > Arecales > Arecaceae > Calamus > Calamus simplicifolius. Next base: position 130,308 of record UESW01004075.1, read on the forward strand.
AGGCAGTTGGAGAGGGCCTTCCTGGCGCACTTCGATGCATGCTGAAAGATTCTGCGGGTGGTCGACAGCCTATTCACCATCCGGCAAAAGAGTGGTGAATCACTGAGAGACTTTGTGGCTCAGTTCAAGGAAGCCGCACTCGAAGTCTACAATCTCGACGACTTCGTGGCCACCCTGACCTTGAAGCGAGGGCTCTGTACTTCTCTCTTTGCTTACTCCCTCGACAAGAAACCCCCTAATTCCTATGCCAAGTTGCTAAGCTGAGTGCAAAAGTATATCCGCGCCGACAAAGCTGACTCCACTCGGCGCGAGATGGACAAAGGTCCCAGCAAAAAGGAAGCCTGTTCGAAACCTGACAAACCTCGTTCCAGGAGACCTAAGCCCCCCCGACGACCAGACAACCGACCTGGACCCTCGCCCCCAGAGAGGGGCCCTTTACCCCCTGCTTGCCCCAATATCCCACATCTTGATGGAAATCGAGGGCGAGTCGTATCTTCAGCGTCCTGTTCCCTTGAAGCTAGGAGTCCTCCGCAACAAAAACCTCTACTGCCGCTTCCACCGGGATCACGGCCATGACACAGAGGATTGCTGCTAGCTGAAGAAAGCAATCGAGGACCTCATCTAGCGGGGCTACCTCGATAAATTCATCCAGAGGGGGAACCTGGCTGTACCAGGTCCATCGGTGCCCTTGCCTACCCAGGTCGGTATTGACAATGCCCCGACTAAGAAGACAGTGGCCATGGTTTTCGAGGGCAGGCAGCACTTCCAAGAGGCCACAGGAGGATGAGGGGGTGGATTATGTAGTACCCTTTTCTAAGGGGGACTTAGAGGGAGTTGATAATCATAATGATGACAGCGTCGTTGTGTCCATGACGATCATGAAATACCCTGTAAAGAGACTTTTAGTTGACAATGGAAGTTTGGTCGACATTCTCAGTTACGATGCTTTTGTTCGAATGAACTTGTCTCCTGACTCCCTTTGGCCTGTGACCATACCCCTAATGGGCTTCACTAGAGACTCTGTGAGGGTGAAGGGAGAGATCACCCTTCCGGTCACGATCGGGACATCGCCATGCCAAAGCATGGTCTTCATGAAGTTTCTGATCGTCCAAGTCCCCTTGGCCTACAATTCTATCCTTGGAAGACTCGGCCTGAATTTCTTAGACGCCATCATCTCCACCAAGAGGCTGCTTATGAGATTCCCCACTAGCAAGGGAATCGAAGAGATGCACGAGGAGCGGAACCTAGCGCTTGTTGACCTTTCCGCTGGGGGAGGACCCGACAAAGATGGTCCAAGTCAGGGCGCTTCTCCCCGAGGAGGCAAGATACTGACTCCTCGCCTTCCTACGAGCCAACTCAGATGTCTTCGCCTAGTCCACATTAGACATGCCGGGTATACCACCAGAGGTGATCACTCACAAGCTTAGCATCAACCCGCAGTTTCAGCCAATCCGACAGAAGAAGAGGAGCTTCATCCCCGAGCGGCAAAGGGCCATTGACGAGGAGGTCCGTAAGCTGCTTGCCGCTAGCCACATCCAGAAGGTGCATTATCGAGACTGGCTAACCAATGTTGTGATGGTCTGCAAGGCCAGTGGGGGCTGAAGGATGTGCGTTGACTTCACCGACCTCAATAAGGCATACCTCATGGATAGCTTTTCGCTGCCTAGAATTGACCAGTTGGTGGATGCCATGTCTAGCCACGAGATCCTCAGCTTCATGAATGCCTTCTCAGGGTATAACCAGATCAGGATGGACCGGGCGGATGAGGAGGCTACTTCATTTGTGATCGAAAAGGGCGTCTACTACTACAAGGTAATGCCTTTCGGACTAAAGAATGCTGGGCCTCATACCAAAGGCTGATGAACAAGATCTTCAAGGACCAAGTCAGAAGCAACATGGAGGTATATGTGGATGACATGCTGACCAAAAGTATCCGCACCGACGACCATGTCGCTAACCTGGCAGAGACCTTCAGCAACCTCCGCCGATTCCATATGAGGTTGAACCCCCGCAAGTGTGCTTTCAGGGTTATGGTAGGCAAGATCCTGGGGTTCTTGGTGACCCAGTGAGGGATCGAGGTGAACCCTAACAAGATCTACGCCATCCTTGACATGAGACCTCTAGCCAACAAGAAGGAGGTGCAGTGCCTGATCGGGAGCATAGCAGCCCTGAGCCGGTTTCTATCAAGGTCTGCCGAGCCGTGTCTGCCTTTCTTCAGGGCATTACGGAAGATAAACGGCTTCGAATGGATGGAGGAGTGCCAAAAAGATTTCGAAGGGCTGAAGGAGTTCCTGTCGATCCTGCCATTACTGTCGAAGCTGATAAAGGGAGATGACCTCTTCTTGTACCTCGCGGTCTCCCAAGAGGCGGTCGGCTCGGTCCTCATCCATTTGGATCCCGATGGGATGCAGAGACCAATCTACTATACTAGTAAAGTGCTTCATGATGTGGAGACCAGGTATTCCAAGACTGAAAAAATTATTTTTGCACTAATAGTCTCCGCTCAGCGTCTCAGGTCATACTTCCAAGCCCACGGAGGGGAACAAATTATCACCAAACTGGGAAGGACCCTACCGGGTCACCGAAGCCCTTCACCGCAGAATGTACCGGATCGAGGGACTTGATAGGAAGCCACTCCTTCATACCTAGAATTCTGATAACCTCTGTCGGTACTACCAGTAATGTACACAAATATTTGAGTATTTCATCATTTCATGAGTTTGAATTACTCACCCTTTTTCGGCTAATAAAGATTTGTTTGAGTATCTTGTCTTTTCAGCCAAAGCCTGATCTCGGTCGGCACCTACAGCTTGAGGCCAGCTCGGCACTAAAGCTCGACCTCGGTCGGCACCTGAAGCCCGAGGCCAGCTCGGCACCAAAGCCCAACCTTAGTCGGTACCTGAAGCCCAAGGCCAGCTCGGCACCAAAGCCTAACCTTGGTCGGCACCTGAAGCCCGAGGCTAGCTTGGCACCAAAGCCTAACCTCGATTGGCTCTTGAAGCCCGAGGCTAGCTCGACACACAAGCCCGACCTCGGTCGGCTCCTAAAGCCCGAAGCTAGCTCGGCACCAAAGCATGACCTCAGTTGGCACCTGAAGCCTGAGGCTAACTTGGCACCAAAGCTCGACCTCGGTCAGCACCTTAAGCCCGAGGCCAGCTCAGCACCTAAAGACCGACCCCGATCGACACTAAGACCCTGCGACAAATCGGCACCATAAGCCTACTGCAAAATCAACACCCAAGGTCAACCTTGAGTCTTCACAAAGGCCAATTCCAGAGCCAGCCTCGACACTTGCTCTAGGATCCACTCTGGCACTACAACTAAGCATCGTCCGGAGCCCACTTACGGTGAATGGATGAGTACTCCAACCTCGCCGGGACTGATGCAACCCTATCGAGGGGTTCTACAAGTGCGGACTAAAGGAAGAATGCGCTACATGGAGCTACATATTTGAAGAAATTTTTCAAAGGCTTAGAAATTTCAAGAAAAGGAACAATTTTCATTACTTATCAAATGTCTATAAAACGCCAACTCAAATCGGACTTTGCTACAATGATAACAAAGGTAAAAAGAAAAAGTGCAGCAGGAGGCTCTCAGGCGTTGGCCAACGCAAATCCACCACCAGTTGGCCCCTCTGACTCCTTGCCAGCGTCGGGCTCGAGATCGTTGAGGCTCATGATGCCGGAGACCCTTGTAGCCTTCCCTTCGCCATTTCGGAAGCCCTAGAAGTAAGGGTCCACGGAGGCCTCCGCTAGCTCGTCAGCAAAGGTAGCAGAGCCTCGGAAGCGCTCTACTGCCTCTGCTGCCACCCCCTCCACCGCTGCAGCCCTTTCCTCGGTGTCTCATGCCTTCTGAAGAGCTTCACTTGCTCGAGCAGCAGCATCAACAACCTTGGCATCGGTCATCCGGGCGACCTCCTTGGCATTCTCGGTCCATCCCTCGAGCTCCTTCACCTTCTGGATCACTATGTCCAGTTGGTGTCGATGAGCCCTCAGCTCGGCCACCATCTTCTCCAACTCTGCCTCAGCGGCGTGGGTGCGCCCGAGGTCGGCTATTTCCTACCGCCTGACCTCCTCAACCTCCTCTTGGAATGCCCCTAGAGTCCTCTTGGCCTCCTCGGCCTCCCTTCAAGCTGCCCCCAGCGCCCTCTTGGCATCCTCAGCCTCCCCTCGAGCTGCCTCCAGTGTGCTCTCGGCCTTCTCGGCCCGGGCTAGGGCAGCTGAGGTCTCCTAGTGGGCATGGTCGCTCTGGAGGGCGATGTCCCTCAGGGCCGACAGGGAGTTCACCGCCGGCACAAGGAGAGCCTCCGTCAGTACATAATAAGGCAGAGAAGCAATCCACAGGGGAGAGAAGATACTTACCCACAAATGCACTGTGAAGGCATCTTGGAGGATGGTGGAGGCATCCAAGCGGCTGAACTCTGCTTGGAGCTTCGACAGGTAGACCCTGGCCAATAGCCTCTCTGCCCTACGGCTGTGATCCATGATGGACGTCCGAGATGGGATCTCCTCGATCCTCCTCCCCCCTGCAAGCCCGGTCGAGGCCGAGGATGAGGATGTCGCCCTAGGAGTCGGTGGCGCTCCTCTGCGGCCCTTGCCGATTGGGGCATTCTCTATGGCCATCTCAGCCACTACCGTGGCATTCCCGCTCGTCGGCGGACCCTCTTCAAAAACTGGCATGGTTGCAAGGTGGGCCGGCTCCACACCCATGATGCCGACTCCGCACTCAGATGGACTGCCGTGGCCCTCAGCTCCTCTGGGGGCATGTCGACGGTATGATCTATCGATGAGGCTACAAATGGGGCAACCTACAGGGAAACCTCCTCGCCCGCCTATTGGTCGTTGGGGGGGGGGGGGCAGGAGACTGAGACCGAGGCCTCTTCCTTGACCCCCCTGCATCATCGGTGGCCATTCGTCTCTTCATGATTGCCCTCATCAGCATCTTGGTCGACAGCCTCATATCTACATGAGTCAGACCGATTTTAAAAAAAAGAAGAAGAAGAAGAAAGAGAGAGAAGGAGAAGGGAAGGGTCTTCATGGCTGCTCATCACTACTCAGGATGATACCCGTGAGCCTAAGGTTCTCCTTCGATAGGAGATCATGGCAGCGGGGGATCAGGGTGGTCCATAGCTGATCGAATGTCTCCTGGTCCCTCGTGACCACCAACAGATTTTGTTGGGCCCTAGGTGCGGATCCCCCCAATTTAGGTCTTTCACCCTTTGACGGACGTAGGGAGACCCAATTTTATGGCTTGGCCAGGCTTGGGTTGGAACAACCACTAGCCTGACTACTGGCGAAGGGTATAGAAGCAACGAAATAAGGAGACCATACTCTCTATGCCCTAGAGGTGGTGCAGCACCAGGAATGCACAGATGGTCCGAATAGAATTTGGGACCAATTATGCGGGCACTAAGGCGTATCGGTGAAGGAGGTCAGTAATGAAGGGATGGAAGGGAAGTCGGAGGCCCGCCTTGAGGAACACCTCATATAGGGCGACTCTCCCAGGTTGAGAGGAAGTCACCTTATCGTCGGGACCGAGGACGGACAACCGGACACTACTAGGAATCCTATACTGGGCCCTAAGGTTTGTTAGGTCTTGGACGATCATGGTGGAGGCAGTCCCCTCTGAAAATTCTACTATAGCCCTAGATGGAGGGCCTGCAGCGATCGAATGACCCCTGACAGGGGTCCTACTGACGGCCAGCCATTGTGACAGAGGAACATGGTCCTCAGGAGAAGAAGAGGAACAGGAGGACCATGGGGGTGGGGGATGGAGAGATCCATAGTTGCGAGGAGGAAAACGGTCCTCAGATGGAGGGGAGGAGGACTAGGAAGGTGAGGAAGCCATGAAAGGAGAGCAAGGAAAGGTTGGAAGGACTGACCTAGACGAAGGAAGTGCGGCAAGGTCCAGAGGAAGGTCTTGAAGATGTGAGGAGTCAGGTTCGGGGTGACCCTCCCTTTATGCCTCTTTTGAATTACCACGCCTAGTTCGGTCGGCCACGTACACACCTGCCACTAGAGGAGATGCCTAGGCAATTGCTCGACGTGTGAGGTGCGAGGTCTGCAACTAATGGCGAGACATCGGTAGCATCGGCACAATGATGGCAATGATGGCGATTACCTTTCCATGTGTTCCAAGAGGACTTTCCTATTTTGAGAAGGACCCCCTCAGATCCGACAGTGAGGATTGGCAGGGACAATGACGTTGCGACTCCCCATATCTCCGGCATTGAAGAGTCACCATCCCCGAGGATGCATGCCTCTCTTCGCGACTAATAGTGCATCAGGATCAGCCACCGAGTGATTTTACGCTCCTTTCATCGGGCAGAAAATGGACCCGCACAATCTTAGGGGTGAGGGGGCATCTGATGTAGCTGATCAAACCACGTTAGGACTAACGGATCAAGTAGCTAACGAAGCCTTAGCCTCGGACTCTTAGGTCCCCCTCGGCCTCAGACTCCAAAGTCCCCCTCGACCTCGGCGCCTACAACCACCGCATGGCCCACCAACCATTTGCGATCGCACGTGGCCACCACCAGTTACGGTGCATGCCCAACATGACCAGACCCACCTATCCACCTATGATGACACACCTGGCAGGGAGCTGGCAGATAGGGCTAACTTTAACAAACTCAGAGGTGGTTATGACCTGTCCCATCAGCCTTGCCGCCTATCCCTCGTCAGACAATGACGTCTCAGATTCAACAACCTTCCAAAAAGGGGTAAGAGGGACCTCTTATCAGGTATAAAAGCCCTTACTCATAATGAGAGGAGGGATCTGAACTCCAAGTGATTCGACTAAGTCTTTAGTTCATTATTCATTACTATTTCCTAAGTCACTCACTTGAGTGTCAGAGGATTTTCTTGCAGGATTCCCATTCGAGAAGGAGACGTCAGGAGATTCCTAAACCTGCGCTCACGGTCCTTCGGATCATCTCTGTTACCCAGCGTTCAAGGAATGTAATTTGGCAGCAACAAAAATAACTAGGCAGTCGATACCTGGTGGTTTTAAAAATTTATAAAATTTTCTTGTACCATTTTTTAGCTTGAAATTAATTGGAGGCCTAAAACTTGTGATCAAGCTTAACTCTGTTACCATTTTGTCAAATGTAATTTTGCACCTGATTAAACAATTGCCATTTCATTATGTTTTTTTGGTACAGATGGATGATCACACCACTCTAGGACGAGTCAAACCCGATATATCTGAATACAAGATTGGGATGAGGACAAAAGGGCTCGGATCACCCTGCTTCCAGATCCAAAAACCCATGTGTTGGGCCACTCTGCTAGCAATCTACTCTGCCACTGAGTTGTCTTTCCAATATCTGGATACTGTAAGCATCCTGAAGAGTAGACCAATATTGTAGATCAAGGGATTGGATGGCAGATGATCGCATGAATCCTGTCGGAGCTAGCAAATAACAATGATATAATCTTCCTCAATAATAAGCCTACGGGCATGTAGACTACGAATGGCATAAGAAATACTAGCCCAGACAGTATACAACTCAGCTAGTGGAACAGAGGAGTTTAGAAGTCCAAATCCTCCAGCCGACCATTTTATTAGTTTGATAAGCTTCGATCAATGAAATCAATTCATGCTTATATCAAGAGTAACATATGCTTGGTTGAAGCTTGATTCAATCTTACTTTATACTTAAGTTAGTGCTTAGTCTCACCTTGAACTGATGTTTAGCATGCCTTTGAATGGGGAGCAAAGATAAAGAAACAAGATATGACAGGGGTTGATGGTTGTGAAAGGTGAGAAAAGTAGGGGTTGAAGAGGGAGGAGCAAATGAGGTGAGTAGAAAGGTCTGGGGTTGTGATAGGTAAATAAGGTTACAGCAGTGGTTCTTAGGAAAATAGGTGATAGAAGAAAGGGTAAGAGAGGTGGAAGCTAAGAGGAGAGGATGGATGGTGGCAGATAGGATGAGGTAGGCCAATAAGTTCTACATTTTAATGCCTCAAACATCAATAAGTCAAGCATAATAGAAATAGTTTTTTAACTAGCACAATTTAAAATTAATTTTAAGCAATTTAGTCAATTTCCAACAAAGTTAAAAGAAAAAAGCAACTCAAGTCAATTGTTATTGGCTTTAGAATTCGTATGTTACTAGCCCAACCTAAAAGGCTAAGTCATATTGACCTTAACCAAAAAAAAAAAAGAAATGACCTTTTCATCTATGGATGAAAAAAAAAAATTTCTGCAAAAATCTTCTATCCATGCCAAGTAAAAAAAATATTAACATCTTTTTTCACTAGGATGTTTCTTAAGTGTGAGAAAATGTTGAGACAAAAGAATAAAAAAGGGAATACCTATTGAAGAAAGCTTAGATATAAATTTACCATTAACATCCATGAATTCGGAAGAAGTTGAGCCGTTGCAATATTAAAGTACCCAAAAAACTGACCTATATGAGGAGAGATAGATAATCTCAAGCCAGACTTTAGAGCATCCTCATATAAAATGAAACACTCTTCAGAAGAATTAGATGCTCGATCTAATTCTTCCATAGTTAATAAGAGAAACTGTTTAGGTGCGAAATATTTTCATTGAATGCACATTACGTTCAACGAAGTGAGAATATGTGTGTCATTACCTATGAGCATGAATATGCCTTAAGCCGATGAAAGAGACCCAAAAGCTAACAAGCTGCTTTCTTGGCAGAATCATCATTCAACATAATGAACAAGAAACTACAAAGAAAGGAAATAGATGCTAACTTGAAAAAAATCAGAAGCGACCTAAAAGGCTAAAGAGACCAAGGAAGAGAACCAACAAAACATAGGTTAGGAGAATTTATAGGAACCAAGCAAGGAAAAAACTCAAAATGAGGGTAAAAAATGATTGATACACCTATTTTATATAGGCCAAAAGAGAGAGAATTGATAAACTTAGTTGCCAAGGTAAATGATAATGTCATGACACATGTTCCTTATTTATTCAGGATTTGAATGATTTCATAGTAAGCTGACTTTCTATTAATGGTTGGCTTTGAATTCTAAATGTCTAACCATTGAACACCTTTCAAAGGACAATTAATAAATAAGGGAACATTTAAATCCCATAATGGCAAACGATAATATTAATTCCCTAATGAAGTAAATATTAAAAAGACTTTAGATAAATCTTAAATTCATAATTAATTATTTTTTCTTAAAAACATAAACAAGCAATTATTCACTTTCAAAAAATACCAAGATCACTTAATACATACAAAACTAAATATTCAATACTAAGAAAGTTGAAACATGTTTAGTACCGAAGAAGTTGAAACATGCTTAGTATTGAAGAAGTTGATATCAAAAGCTTAGTACTGAAAAAGTTCGTATTACCTTAGCAAACAAAAATAATTTATTCATAACCTAATAACTTATACATAAGCTCTTAATACCAAGAGATTTAAGGTTATCTGTACGGTAAAGAAAAAAATACGAAGAAGAGTTGATTTACCTAACAACAATAACCAATTATTCTTCTCAGAAAGCCAACCTTATCTACCAAACCCCTGAATCAAGAAAAACAACAAAATGAGTTGCTTCAAAACACTTAGTGAAATTTAAATATAAACTACTTTCATGACTTAAGCTTGAAGATAAGCTCATCTCCAAAAAGTGGAGGATAAATGATGTGGTGGGATTGGATAAGCTAGCATTTTAATGAAGACACCAGGCTGAAGGAAAACCTACAATCTATAAGCAAATACATGATTGGTTGAAATAAAATTATTAAGATTATATTATAGCTAACTAAATCTATTTAAGATTTAGTTAATTCATTCAAGATCAAGAAATAATCATAAACCACCCGAAGAAGCCCAACCCATGATAAATCTACCCCTAATGCTTATAAATAAAGGACTGATGCCTCAAAGGGAGGCCTACTTACTACACTATTTCATTCTATTTCTTATACTTCTTTTTGCCATTATTTTGTGTCTTTACTCTTTTGGCTTCTATACTAACTTAGCGTCGAAGGATTTCCTCGAGAGAAAACTTTGAGGACTCTAACATGGTTCTTGTTGAGTATAGGATTCTAGGGCTGAAGTTTTTAGGTTGGGTTTTCTTGCTGAATTATTGATCCAAAACTTAGAGCTTTGGGCTAGGTTCTTGATTAAGAAACTAAGTTCTTGGGCTGAGTTCTTATATTAAGATTGTACTCTGCTCAATTCTTTTTCTTTTCAATAAGTCTCATATGTTGGTGTTAAGGTTAGGAAAAGGTATCAATAAAAATCAATATAGTTAGAAGACTGACAATTTCAATGAGAGGGACGAAGGATGTCAAATTATTCTTTCAATTCAAGGGTGCAATAAATGTGGAAAGCTTGAAATATATAGTTTATATATCAAAATTTATAATTAAAAAAACATGTGTTAGAGTTTGTCTTAGAATTTACAAGCTCAAGAATCAAAGATTTTTCATACCCAAGTAGGACTTTAGTCCTAATCCATATAAGCTTAGAATTTAGAGGATAAAAGACATGTTTCTATATCCATATAGAATTCTAGTCCTACTCCTTGTAGTATACCGTATCTCCCTCTTCTAGGTAAGCACCGATAGCCCTGACTTTCAATGTGGTTGTGTGGTTCTGATATTAGCTTAAGCCTAGGCTTTACGTACCTTGACCCTAAAGCATCCTGGGTAACTTAGAGAGTTATTGTTAGAGTTTAAAAGATGGTCCTATTAGGTGTATGCGGATCAAGAAATTTGTAAAAGAGTCTCTGATGGGAAAGAGATCTTAATAATTTTAGAGTATGGTGAGAAATAGATCTCGTAAACTCTAAATTTTTGAAGTAAAATTCTTTGCTTTATTCCTCTCATGGATGTAAGTCAGTGGCCGAACCATATAAATTCATTGTATTTTCTCTCTTAATTTCTTTTATTTTACCAGATAGTATCAAAGCTTTTCTGTATGCCTTTCATTACACAAAGTAGTATCAAAAGTCTAGAATATTTTGAGCCTAAGGTTTCTTAAATCTAAGTTTCAACATTTAGTCCCTAAGACATGTTGCATGAATCTTGAAGCAGCATGAATCTCAAAGTAGCACGTACCTTAAAGCAATTAATGCAGTAGATTTGTATGAATCTTATGGCTGCACAGCTCTTAAAGCAGCTGCACCAATCTTGAATTGATGTGTTTGTGGGATGGATGTCATCGTGGGAGAACAACTTTGTTTAGAGCTGGGCATTTTCGTGTCCTTAGGAAGGGCTGATCCCATTGGCATCTTCCCACTCACGATTGGAGATGGTAATCGTGACGGAGGAAGACACATGATTCTGCCTTGTCTTCACCTCACCATAATGACTCTTCTTTGACAGATTCATGACTATCCGGCATCTAGAAGGTGGCCGGCTAGCCCTGATCCCAATCGGACCACCGTTAATCAAGATAGAAGATCATGTGGAGAGGTGGCACTGGTGGATTCAGCCAAGATCCAGTCATTTAGCAAGACAGAGGTAGTTGCAGTAAAAGCAACAGGTATCTAAAGTTTCAACAAGAACCGTCCATGGAAAAGAAGGAAGGGGTGAGGCGAGTAGCTTTCACTAGACCCTTGGTAGCGTTCACGAAGTCGGAATAGTCCATCCACTCTAAGGTAGTGTTTGATAAAAAAAATATTATTCCTGGATAAGTGTACGGGATAGAGTTTATCCCCTGACTATCCTAGGGATATTCTTTGGCTATCTCATTGGTCATATCAAATGCAAAAAGGTAAATCCATAGGATAACATTTTTTTACTCTTATTTAGAGGGATAACTAGCTATTCCTGTATTTTCTAGGGAATAAATTGAGGGGATAACACATGATTAACCATGGATTATTTCTCTGATTAACTTTATTCCCAGCTATCCTTCATAGTTATGGCTTTTGGAAATAAGAAGGGATATCCCCTCTTATTCTCTATTTCAAACACTACCTAAGTCTCCAAGATGGGGAGGTCCTTGGACACTCTTGGCTATTTTGATCGATGGTTCTCTTCGGCCTCGACGAGCTTTGTGTAGGAAGAGGGCCTCTGAAATTTGCAGTGACAAAGTGAGAACATCTCATATGGAGTATAAAAATAGAGGCATTTTGCTCTCCATGGTGGTCGATGGAGAGTTAGAGACACCATCAATGAGCGACGTTGCAGCATGTGGCAGCGACAATAGATAGGCTACCACTCATGGTGAAGAAGAAGTTGACTCTTTGTTTTATTTTTTTAAAAAATTCCATTTTGTCGAGTTTGCTATTTTAGCTGAAATGAGTCTAGAATAAGTTCAAGATAATTGGAATAACCTTAGAATAAGTAGAGTAACTACTTCAAATAGGTTATTTGATTAGTTCAATTGAGTAATAAGTCTATTTGGTGTGTGATTTGGTTGAAGAGGCTTATTTAAAAAGCCTAATTAGTTGAGAAGCCTAATGAGCCCAATTGATTAATAAGCCTATTTGGTGAAGGTTAATTGACTATAAGGTCTATTTTGTGACTTCAATTGGTTAACAGGCTTATTGGTTGGGCTCAATCAGCCAAAGGTTAACTCAATAAGCTTTGTTAAGAAACTAATTTGATCAGTTAAGTTATATAGTGAAGAAATTTATTTGATGAGACTAGTCAATTAAAAGGCTTATTTAGTAAATATAATCGGTTAAGAGGCTTGTTTAGTGAGCTCAATCGATAGACGAACTTATTTGGTGAGCTCAATTACTTAGGAGGTTTATTTGGTAAGCTCAATTGATGAACAATTATATTTGAAGAGCTCAATTGGTTACGAGGCTTGTTGGCAATCATAGCTAGATGAAAAGCTTATTTGGCGAGCTTAGTTAATCAAAAGGTTTATTTAATGAAGCTTAGCCAATTGAAAGCCTTATTTGGAGCATTCAATTAAGAAGCAGTAGTTTTCCTAGGTTAGATGCATCTCTTGGACTTGATTGGTATGTGTATCACTTGAGTTTTTCACTTTGGTATATATGGAGAAGGTGGGACATTTCAGCTATTTTTTCAATATTTCTTGCAAATTCAAATCGATGTAAAGATTTATTAGAATTTGTCTTAGAATTCACAAGTTTAAGAAAAAAAGATTTTACATATCTAAGTAGGACTTTAGTTCTAGTCCTTGTAGGCTTGGAATTTAGAAGATAAAGGATATGTTTTCATATGCATATAAAACTCTAATTCTAATCCCTGTAGTATACTGTATACCTGTTCTATATAAGCACAGATAGCTTTGGCTTTTAAGATGAACATATACCTTTGGTTTTGGCTTTGGTCCAGACCCTAGAGGCCCAAACCCTAGGGCTCCTATGTAACTTAATGAGTTATTATGAGAGTTCAAGAGAAGATTCTATTAGGTGTATGCGAATCAAGCAATTTGTAAGAGAGATTTTTGGTGGATAAGAGATCCTAGGAATTCTAAAGTTTAGTAAGAAATAGTCCTTGTAATACTTAGTTCTTTTTGAAAGTGAAATTCCTCCTTCGCTCATATTTAGGTTAATGATCGAATCATGTAAATCCCCTATATTTTCTCTCTTATTTGGTTTAACGCTCTTATTTTCTTGATTGATTTTTTAATCTTCATGCACCTTTATCATACATACCGTGGTATCACTACAACAAAATTGCTGCGTGGCAACCCTTTTTGCCTGGAGCTTGTAGTTAGCATCAAAAATTTCTAAAACCTACCGATGCTTTCAAAAAGCGTCGAAAATTAATGAATTTCTTGACGCTTTTAAGCATTAAAAAATCTAAACTTTACTGATGCTCAAAAGTGTTAGCATCAGACTCCCTCCTTTTAACATCCACCCTGAGGAAATCCTAGCTGCCTCCCTCTTTCTCTCTACGATTTCGATCTCTGGCGGAACCCTTCCAAGCCCTACCCTTCCAACAGCGTCGGTGGCCCTTCTCTTGCTTCTTTGGCTCTGGCGACTCTCTTTCGACGAAGGCATGACGTTCTATCCCTCCCCACCTCACCTCTCTGTCAAAGCCCAACTAGTTTTATGTATAATCTATTATATTAAATTTGGGGAATACTAATTGAATTATGGCCGTTAAGAATGTTTATTTTGTTCCATCCATAAACAAAATTCCAGTGCCTCAAAGGAGAGGAGGGTTGTGAGGTTTCATCAAGATGGTCACAGTTACGGGCAGAGAAGAATATTGCAGAGCTCTACATAGATAAATTATTTAAAAATTACAATAAGTTGAGTGGAGTATAAAAGAGTTGAACAATGTTGAAGGATGACCAGCGAGATTAGAGATTAACCAATTTCAACAGATCTAATAGATCATGAAAGTTACTAAGCTAAGTTTAAGTATATAAAGTACAGATCCCATGCTATCTTAGGCACAACTTTTCTGAAGTTTAGAAGTTCATGTTGACTGCCTTGGTTGAACCATGAACACATACTCATTAAGTTTATAAATTTGAGCTAAATTTGTTCTACCAGATTGTATTAAGGCTGCAAAGTTAATTATACAAACAAATCTAATAGATGCCCATCTTTGAGAATCCTACAACATCATTAGCATCAATCTCTTCAATGCTCCTAAGTGCAAATTGTATTTGTATGTAGCCTGGATTTCAACCAAGAGAAGTCATTTGTTATTGCACAAATATGGTACACAAGCAAGTTCTAACCAGCAATTATCAATAAAGAGATATATGCATATTTCACCAGCCATGTCCTCTTGATCTTGTTCCTCAGTGAAATAAATAATGAAGAGGCTAATCTAACTTTTAAATTAAGTGATAAATGCTTCATGGTGATGCATTTTCCAAGTAGAATGATGTATTCTGGTGCTTATTTGATGACTTAAGCTTATTGAGTTCATTTTTAGGGACAGTTTATCCACTAAGTTATGCAAAGTAGAATGACATACTTTTGACGTATAAAGTTGAGATTCTACGAGTTGTATAGGTAAAAAATTGAATCTAAATATTTCTTATTTTGTTTTAGTATCTGCATGATTATTTCAAACATTTACTTGACTTAACAATTAGTTTCTTTTGCAGTCCAAGTTTGTACTCCCTCCATCCTCTCATGATTTTGAACTGAAGTCTCTCAATCGGAAATGAAAAGAATATAAAGCATATTTGAAGATGAAGTATAAGTTGTCAGGTATGACCGAGGAGCAGGTAGTTGGTACTTGACCTCCTTATATATCCCCTCATCAATGGATGGAGTTGATTCATTACTGGTTCTCCGAGAGGGGACATGTATCTTGTAATTTAATCTTTTAAGACACTTTATTAAAATATTTAATTTTTATTTTACATTATACATATATATATATATATACTTTACTTTCAAGATATAACAAGTTATTTATTTAATTTTGCAGACATATTATGATATTGGTAGAATTGCACGATCAGCTCTGTCTATTCCTCATACATCGGATCAAAGAGTTATGCGCGAGTCAGACAAGAGTTCTTATGTTCCTTAAACTATAAACTTATATTTTTTATATTAAAGCATTTATAGATTTTAATGAAACTTGGGTTATGTATTGTGGATGACATATCGCGATACACATATATATCGCGATACTTAAATTATTTACAAATTATAATTTTTCTTATAGATGAATGAGCATGAAAGGAAACCCAATGAGGTGGAGTTTTACTGGATGACTTATATTCACTGTGATGACACTTTTGTCAAAAATGAGTCGAAAAACTTATATATAATTATTTATTATAATTTATTTCATGCAACGATTTTAATTTAATTTTATTAGTCATTAAGATTAACTAAATTTTCTAAATTAATATAGGAAAGAGCTACAGTTCTTATTGCCGAGCGTGTCGATGTCTCTACAACTTCTACATATGCAGAATAGTCGCATCGAGGCCGAGATATTTATGGAGTTGATGGGACCGGAGCGCTACGATCGAGTGAGGGGTTATGGAGTTGGAGTCACCCTCACTCAGTTATCTAGAATGAGTAGATATACATGTGATGCTATAGATGGTGCTCAAAGTTGTATCATCGATAGAGCAGTGATGGATTCCATGAGAGAGCACATTGAGCGGCTTATATCGATCTATCGTACAGATGTTTGTTCTATATCAGGTAAAATATATATTATTAAATTATATTCTTATATTAAATCAATTATTTATATAATATATTATCGTTGATAATTTTTATAAATTAATATTTTTAATTTTTCTTATAGGCTTCTGGAGCATCAGATCCTCGCAGACAAGGTGACAACATTCCTTCTACAGATCATTGACCTCAGCTTTTTTTATTTTTATATTCTATTTCATGTATTTTTAAATTTTGTTAAACTTGAAATTGTAACAAACTTTTTTATAGTGGATTGTAATGAAATTTATATTTAGAATTTTAATTTGGATGTGAAGAATGTATGCAATGTATTTTATGTTTGTTATGATTGCATTATATAGGTTCAATATAAATTTGTATATATTTTGATATTAAGGTAATTTATTTTATTTTTAAAATAATATGAATTTTGCTGATGCTTTTAAAAGCGTCGAAGGCTTCGACGCTTTAAAGCATCGACAATTGAGCTTTTGCCAACGCTTTAAAGCATCGAAGCCTCCCGACGCTTTTAAAAGCATTGGCAAAGATTATGTTAGTTTTTGTCAGCATTTTAAAGTATCAAAGCCACCCAACACTTTTTTTAAGCATCGTCTTTTGTCAGAATTGTTGCAATATATCAAAGCTTTCATTATCACAAGTAGTATCAGAGCTTGTTACAATAAATTTTTTTTGACAAGCTTATATTAGAACTGTCGCCATAGAAATTCATTCTCCAGCTCGATGCGCTCTAGCTCCGAGTCCAAACGCCAATCTCAATGCCCAGAAGGGAACCTGCAAGACAGTCCACGCGTAGAGAATTTCCTTAGGGTTATCCTCTGTGGGGGACCCTCCGATGCCCAAGTTAGTGGAGATACACAACAAGCAAATATGAGGAGAAGACTCTCACAGAAGAGTTCCCTCAGATGGGCTTTTCTTCTGGGAGCTCCCAGCTCTGTAAGAGCCTCAGTGGAGTTTTTCAGTATGAGAGTCAGTGAATGGATGCATACCTGAGAGATTGGAGGGCAGTGGTATTTATAGGGGATCACCTGATTCCTTGGGCGCGTCGCAAGGGGAGGTCCAAAAATCGTTATGATTCGAAACGAATTCGAATCAAGTTTGTTATGAGGCCAGTAGGATCCATATCTTGTCAGTTAGAAGATCGATGGCTGGGAGAGCTGGTTGATGCCTTGAGATTCAGCGATTATGTAGGTTCTAGGCCACTTCTGGGTATGATTCCCTGTTTGGAACTCATTCAGTTATAGTGAATTCGAACTCTCTCGCGCCGGATTCTGCAGAGATATTCGAGTGTCTCAGTCCGACCGAGGCGAGGGGCAACTTGGTTTTTCGAGGTACAGAATAGCTCGATTTGTAGAAGCATGGGGACGGCTTGAGTTGCCAAGGTATGGTCAGCTCGGGTTGTCGAGGTATAGTCGGCTCGGATTGCCGAGGTATGAAGATAGCTCGAGTCGTCGGGGTGATCCGACGCCGCTGAGGGCGATTGGGCTTCGCTGCTTGGTAGATATGACAGCTGGTCGATAGGACGTTGGGATTGGACTTGACCCAATTGTCGATGTGTGCGGGCATTAATACAATAATAATTTTATCCCTCATCACATGCCCCCCACTCCCTAGTCCGAAGTGTAAATTTGAATGTAGGGAGTAGAGTTCCGGAATAATCTTGTTTGGGGGATTCGAAAAGGCGGGCAATGATAATCTCGTAAATGACGAGCCACCATTTCGTCATCATTTTCGCCGCAACATGAGGAGGAAACGCTCGTTTCCAGAGGCCGTGATTGCGGGTGTCCTGCGTGGCAGAGCTCTTGCATTTTTGATGCCCGTATCGGAAGTTTTGTCGCCTAAGGCTTTCCTTCTGGGGACCTATTTAAAGAGGGCTAGGGCGGCATTCTTTCTGTAACGCCTTCTCGCCCCTGCTATAGAGACTTTCCATTCTTTCCTAAGCCCTGGCTTGTTCATGTTCTGCCCCTTATTCAGCCAATATGAAGGGTCCAGGTGATGTTGCCTCAGAGGTAACCCTTGACGACCTGGATAGAATCCATCACCATTATAGGGTTCCTTAGGATGCAGCCTTATGGGTGCCGAGGGTTGAGCATAGGGTTTCGACTGAGTTAAGCCGCAGAGTCTTCTTCTATAAGGAGAGCTTGAGAGTAGGTCTTCGGTTTTCTCTTCACCCGTTGGTACAGGAGGTGATGAAGTTTTATAACATATGCCCAACAATGGTAGCCCCGAATAGCTAGCGCAATCTCATCGAGTTCATTCAATGTAGCTGCGTTGGGGTGACTGCGACCCTTCCTATATTTCGAGTCTGTTACAACCTAGTTTCCGGAAGAAGCTCTGAGTGGCCCTACATTGGTCCCCGGAAGTCGTTTAAGATGATTTCAGATAATCCGTCTTCAATAAAGGAATGGAAGTCCTAATTTTTCATTACCGAAGGAAACATCTGTTTGAATTTTCGAGGGGATGGGAGAACTATGTGAAAGATCCAGAAGCGCATCCGAGCTGACTGAGCAGGAGAAGAGAGATTTGGTCACCCTTCGCGGTGGTCAGGTGTTATCGGCCAGTGCCCTGTTATCAGAGGATGCCCTTTTTGCTGCTGGGCTCAGTTCTATTGACCCTCAAGGTGAGTTTATTTTTCTCCTTTTGCTATGATGGCCGGTGTGCTTGGGCAATTCTATTACCATTCGATTGAATGTTTATTGTATTTTCAGCCAAGAGGTCGGCTTTTATGGGCCAAATAAGGAAGGAATTGGGCAAGCGCCACAGAGGCTCCGGCTCCGGGGATAGGCATAGGTCCGAAAAGAGAATCCGTCCTTCCGAATTTCACCCGAAGGAGCCAAGGAAAGATAGTGTTAGCCGCCACTCTTCCATCTCTAAGAGGGGGAAGTGAGAGTGTCGGCCACGGTTGGTGAGCCCCCCTGCCAGAGGGGGACACAATAGTGAAGATGGAGAGTGCCGTTGGGGGAAACTTGGAGAGAGCCATCGAAGTTTTCCCCCCTTAAGTAATGGTCGTGTCGGATGATGCCAAGGAGATGTCGCCGGTCCATTCGGCAATCCTCCTACTAGAGGCTAATCAGCTTCAGTCACTAGCGGTGGGGAGCCCTTTGGCACTGCGCGTGGAAGAGGCCCCTGCTCAGGTGAAGGGGTCAGGAGAGGCAGTCACGGTTGCCGAAGCCCAAGTGGAGATGCCTGTTAAAGGGTCGGCAGAGGCCGGGGGACCTCCCACCGAGGGTCTCTCTCTTATGGTACCAGGGGATATCGTGAGAGAGACCGAAGTATGGGTGGAGTCTGCCAGAGATGAAGCAACATTTGGACAGGAAGAGGAGGAAGAAGAAGAGCCACCGAGCGAAGGGGATTCTCGGGCCGAGGTTCCTTCAACCGGGGCCGAAGCATCTGAGGCCCTGCAGGCTAAAGTTCTGATGGAGGAAGCCAAGCGGATGGCGATTTCTCAGGCCAAAGTCCCTCAGGCCGGTTCTTCGGCCATGAGTTCTCTTATCCATAGCCCAGAGGTGGATGACATGTTCGCCGCCTTGATGCGGTCTGTACTGCGCACGGGGGGAGTTCCTCGACGGATGAGCCTGCAGTTGAGGATATTATTGAGGTAGCTTTCGGTCGGTTTGGGGCGCCGAAGGATGTCTACCTTCTCCCCGAAATTAGTAATGCCACTCTTATGAAGATTGCTACAAACTACGCCTCCCGAGTAAGTCTTTGTACCAAGGTTGTAATTCTTAGTTGGTTGGTTCGGCCGTAGTTTCTTATTTGTGTTTTTTATGTAGAATACCTTAATTACGAGGGCACTGAATTGGCGCTTAAATTTGGCCACGGGGCCTGCGCTCAGGCCAGGAGGGAGGCGGCCAAACTTCGGATAAGGGTGGATTCGACCAGTCGGCTCTCTAGGGCCTTGGCGTCCGTTCAGGTGGAACTTGAGAAGATGAATGAGTCCTACAGAGCTACCACCGAAAGGGCTTGTTGGTTCGAGTCTTAGGTCAAAGAGCTCCAGGGTTTTCGTGAACAGTCGGATAAGGCCGGCTTGAAGTTATCCCAGATCAAAGCTAAGCATGCCGATGAAATCAATGCCTTGCAGCGGCATTTTGACAAGAGGTGGGGTCAGCTGAAGAGCAGTCATGCCGAGGAAAAAGATAGTTGGATCAAGAAGCTCGATGAGGAGGAACGCAGGTACCGGCGATAGCAAAATCAGCTCACCAGCCTGAATAAAAGACTCGCCGACAAGGAAGATCAATTAAAATGGTAGCATGGTCAGATTGCCAAGCTCACCGCTGATCTCGATCAATCTCGGTAGGAAATCAAGGATAGACAGTCCCGGATCGACGACCTCAAGGAGGGTCTCCAACAGAGTAAAACGGTCAAATTGAAGGCCCTGAAAAAGGTCCATGAGCTGAGTGATAAAATGGCTCAGTGGGAGGAAGAGGTATAGCATCTTCTCATTTACTTGTTTTTGGCGCTTTTTCTTTTCTTTGTGACCTCAAACGACCTGATGTTTGCAGATAGGCAAAATCGAGCTCGAGGCGCAGGAGAAATTTAAGGCTTTGAGGGCGGAGTTGGCCTTGAGTCGCTAAATGAATCTCGAACTTGGAGTCAGCTAGCTGAAGCTAACGACCGAATTACCTTGGCTGTGGACGAGTACAAAAGTTCTGTTCAATTCTCTGAGGAGCGTAAAGAGGCTTGTGCGATGCATTCCGGTTTGACGAGGAGGAAACTCGGGCGAAGATCTCTCGAGTGTATCCCGAGTTAGATTTATCTTTTCTGGAGGTCGAGCTATTTGATACTCGTACCCCGGGAGCCGAAGAAGCTGAGTACGAGGATATTTCGGACATCAACCTTGAAACTATTCTAGGCACTAATGAAGCCTCGGCTCCAGGGGGGTGTCCCCAGCCCAGTGCCGAGGAATCTGAAGTCCCTTCGTCGACCGTATTTGAAGAGGGTGGACCCAGTCAACTTCCCCCAAATGTCGCTGATTTGAATCCTGACCCCTAAGGGTTGTTTATGTATCTTTTCTTTTTCAACTTGTAATTTGATTGAAATTTTCAATGAATGAATCTTTTGTCTCCTTTTGTTTGTCTCATTGCTTTGGTCATCATCTTTCGAACGATCTTTTTGCTGGGAGTTCCTCCGAATGTAAATGAATCGCGCTTTAAGGTCGGATTGCCCTTAGGGGTTCCAAATTGAAGATTCTGTTCAATCGAAGCCAGATTAACTAGTTCTGCCTATGCATGAAACTTTTCGGCTTTGCCGTGGATGTAACTCCAGCCTCGCCTGAAGTGAGTTGAATAATTTGAAATACGCAAGGGAACTTGATTCGTTGAAGCATAGGATAGTTCAGCTTGAAATGGCTGAAACCTTCGGAAGCACCTCGGTTGGGGCCAAGGTTAAATAGTTCGTTTGTCCAAAGCAAAAAGTTGGTACATTTTTTGTTGAGGCATATGAAACGGCTTTGCGATTTGCCGAAGGACACTTCGTTTTTGCTTAAGGCATTTATCTCGTTGGCCCTTTCCAACATGGGTCTCTTTAACGTACGTGATAAGTACTCGATCACCATTGGACGACATCGTTTTCGAAAGGGGATTTCCTAGGCCTACTCATATCTCAAGGACCTACTGTTGGTTTCCTGCATTTAAGGCTCTTGATTCAAGATCATAGGAAAATCTTCATCTTCCGTCATGGCCTGGGGGCGTGTTCGGCGTGCTTCGGAATGCGCCCCTTTCTTTTGACCTACCACGTGGCAGTGGCAAGGGCATTTCAAATTCTAGGGATTCCTTCTTTAATGGTTGCTCCTGATTTGTTTGCCTATAAAATGGGGAGAGCAGACCGTGTTCAGCTATCTCCCAAGAACTTCTCTTTCTGTGAGTTGTAAGGGCTTTCATGGTGCCTGTTTCATTGAGAGTGGAGAGATCGAGCTTTCCTTTTGAAAGCTGGTTCGTCCTAAATAGCTGGGGTGATGGAGAAGCCGCTGAAGAGCAAGTAGTCCTCAGGGGAGAAATCTTGGAGGTCATATGGAGAATGTACAGGATGCCCACAGAGGTCATATGGGGAGCGTACGTATGTGCTTCCTGTGTGGCCTTTGTCACTTACCATGGGGACCACAGGAAATGCAAAGCATACGTATTCCCCATGGCAGACATGGAACTCACCTCCTTCCTTAGTTTGGATCCCTCAGTTCATACGCTTGAGGAATCTTTTCCCATGTGAGGGGAAGGAGAGTGGTGTTGGTCTGCTGGCCCCTGTCCATGTCGCTGGGCAGCGGCTAGCAGCCCAGCATCCCGCTTGGGGGAGGAGGCATCCTCGGCATTAGCATCCACAGGTCTTTGGCCTGGTTAGGATCCCTCAACGCGTCCGTCCTAGGGATCCGTGGATGGCCTACTTTGCTCTTTGGCATTAACAAGTGGCCCAATGGAGCCGATTGTTTTTCTGATTTCTTGGGTCGAATGCAGAAACATCGTTATCGACCAAAGCTGCTCACTCGAGCTTTTATTTTATTCGTCTTTACTTCCTGTGCTATGATGCACTTATAATGCCTCTCAGGAGGTTGTAATTTTTCATTAATAAAGAAAGTTCTTACCCTTTCTTCTTCGACTGCTTGTTTCTTTTTCTAGTGTGGTTGTGCTGAGAGTTGTCTTACTCATATTATGCTATCACAGCATAGTTTACTAGTTCAGCAATGCTTTTACTACTTCGTTTTTGTTGGGCATTTCAGCGATGTTCATATCTATTTAAGTCAGAGGGAGGCCTGGGTGGCCTCGTTAATTCGTGAGGTAGGCATGAT
The DNA here is from genome assembly GCA_900491605.1 of Calamus simplicifolius. Taxonomy (NCBI): domain Eukaryota; kingdom Viridiplantae; phylum Streptophyta; class Magnoliopsida; order Arecales; family Arecaceae; genus Calamus; species Calamus simplicifolius. The sequence goes on from UESW01004075.1 coordinate 153,138, forward strand.
CCTACTCAAGGGGCAGAGTAGGTTTTTCTTTAAAAGGAATAACTCACATAATCCTACTGATGAGCAAAGAAAGGTTACTTACCTCTGCTGAAGTATGATAGGGCGCCTTAGTCATACTAGAGTGTCTGAGATCACCCAACTTGGTTTAGATGATATTCAGAAATATATCGCTCGTTTGGCCGAGGCTTCAGAGATTATTCAGAAATATATCACTCGGTTTGGCCGAGGCTTCGGAGATTATTTAGAAACATATCACTCGGTTTGGCCAGGCTTCGGAGATTATTCAGAAATATACCGCTCGGTTTGGCCGAGGCTTCGGAGATTATTTATCACTCGGTTTGGCTAAGGCTTCGGAGATTATTCAGAAATATATCGCTCGGTTTGGCCGAGGCTTCGGAGATTATTCAGAAACATATCACTCGGTTTGGCCGAGGCTTCGAAGATTATTCAGAAACATATCACTCGGTTTGGCCGAGATTTCAAGATTATTCAGAAATAACCGCTCGGTTTGGCCGAGGCTTCAAGATTTATATTTTACTTGGCGTGGCCAAGGTACAGAGATATCACTCGGCTCGATCGAGGCTTCAAGATTATATTTTACTTGGCGCAGCTAAGGTACGGAGATCGCTCGGCCTGGCGAGGATTTAAAAAGATTATATTTTACTTGGCACGACCAAGGTACGAGATCGCTCGGCCGATCGAGGATTTAAAAGATTATATTTTACTTAGCGCGGCCAAGGTACGGAGACATCACTCGGCTTGGCCAAGGCTTCAAGATTATATTTTACTTGGCGTGGCCAAGGTACAAAGATCGCTCGGCCTAGCCAAGATTTAAAAAGATTATATTTTACTTGGCGCGACCAAGGTACGGAGATATCACTCGGCTTGGCCGAAGCATCAAGATTATATTTTACTTGGCACGGCCAAGGTATGGAGATCGCTCGGTCCAGCGAGGATTTAAAAAGATTATATTTTACTTACGTGGCCAAGGTACGGAGATTGCTCGGCCCGGCCAAGGATTTAAAAAGATTATATTTTACTTGGCACAGCTAAGGTACAGAGATATCATTCGGCTTGGCTGAGGCTTCAAGATTATATTTTACTTGGCGCGGCCAAGGTACAGAGATTGCTCAGCCCGGCCGAGGATTTAAAAAGATTATATTTTACTTAGCGGCCAAAGTATGGAGATCGCTTGGCCTGGCTGAGGATTTAAAAAGATTATATTTTACTTGGCGTGGCCAAGGTATGGAGACATCACTCGGCTCGATCGAGGCTTCAAAATTATATTTTACTTGGCGCAGCCAAGGTACGGAGATCGCTCGGCCCGGCCGAGGATTTACTATATAGCAAGACTTGCTTCTCATTGCAGCTTCCAAAAAGAGTTATAAAAATTTTGCGAGTCTTTGAGAATTAAATTTAATTCAATGAACAGAGTGAGTTTAGTAAGAGCATACTTTTACTGGTGATATGCGCGGAGATTATCCGAGTTCCATGTCCGAGGAATAGATTTCCCATCCAAATCTTGGAGTTTTTAGGTGCCAGGTCTGATTACTTCCGTCACTTGGTAGGGACCTTCCCAATTCGGAGACAATTTTCCTTGCTCCAGTGGCTTCGAGATGGATGCCTTTCGAAGCACCAGATCGCCGGGGAGGAAAGACTTTCCTCGGACTCTAGTGGAGTGATAGTGGGCTACTCTTTGCTGGTAGGAAGCCACCGGATTCGGGCTTTCTCCCTGACTTCTTCTACTAAATCAAGATTGGTTCGGAGCTACTCATCATTGGATTCCTCCGAATAACCTTCCACGCGAGGGGAGGGGAGTTCAACCTCCACAGGGATGACAGCCTCTGTGCCAAAAGCCATCTTAAATGGGGTTTGCCCCGGGGGTACCTTTTAGTAGTCCGGTACGCCCACAACACATGGTAGAGTTCTCGGCCCATCTATCTCGTGCTCGGTTGAGCCGAGCTTTAATTCCTTGCAGGAGAGTTCGGTTGGTTACCTTGGCCTCTCCATTAGCTTGAGGATGCCCGACCAATATCAAGCGGTGAAGAATGCTATGATCTTCATAGAACTCTCGGAACTTAGAGTTATCGAACTGCTTCCCGTTGTCGATGATAATAGTGTGGGGAAGGCCGAAGCGGCAGATGATGGATCTCTATACGACGTCTTTGGCTCGAGCTTTGGTTATTTGGGTGACTGCTTCGGCTTCAACCCACTTAGTGAAATAATTAATCGCAACAAATAAGAACTTCCTCTGCCCCGTTGTGAGGGGAAAAAGGGCCAAGAATATCCATCCCCTATTTGGTGAAAGGCTAGGGAGATGATATGGAAGTGTGCCGAGAGGAGTCTCTAGACATTTGAGTGCCTTTGGCATGAATCACAAGCTCGGACGAGGTCATCGGCATCTTTCTGCATCGTCGGCCAATAATACCCTTGATGCAACACTTTGTGGCATAGGGCCCGATCGCCGAGATGATTGCCACAGATGCCTTCATGAACCTCCCGAAGAGCATAATTGGCTTCAGATGATCAGAGGCATTTGAGCAATGGCATGGAGAAGGATCGCTTATATAGCCGGTTATCAATCAGAATATAATGAGATGATTGCATTTTTAGCTTCCTTGCTTCCTTTCTATCAGCAGGCAGCAACCCTTCTTTGAGATACTTGTGCAGGGGGTCCATCCAAGATGGTTCAGTGTCGACCTGCATCATTGGTCAGCATCGGCGATGCTGGGCTTCTCCAGGACTTCCAAGTGGAATTTTGTTTGAGATCCATTGATTCTGTGGTCGCCAGGTGGGACAGAAGATCGGCGCGCTCATTTTTTGTCTTGGGATCTGGACAATTTTGAATTCCACAAAATAGGAGGATAAATCGCGCACCTTTTGGAGATATCGAATCATACTTGGCTCTCGAGCCTCGAATTCTCCTTGCACCTGGCCAGCCACCAACTAGGAGTCGGTGTAGGCAATTGGTTTTTGACCTCAAGCTCGTGGGCGATTCAGAGTTCGGCGAGCAGGGCTTCATACTCTACTTCATTGTTTGAAGTCAGAAAGGAGAAGCGGATGCCATATTCGAAAGTTGCGCCCTCCGAGCTAGTGAGGACCAGGCCGGTGCCAGAATCGCCCGCGATGGAGGATCCATCGGCGTGAAGCAACCACGGGGCACTGGGCTTCGGTTGTCCAGTGGCGTCCGAAGCGAAGCCATCCTCGGGTATGGTGCACTCAAGGAGGAAATCCGCCAGAACCTAGGTTTTGATGGCTGGATGAGGCTAATATTGAATATCGTGCTCACTCAGCTTGATAGCCCATTTGGCCATTCTCCCCGATGCTTCCGGGCGATGGATAATCACCTTGATGGTTGGTCGGTCAGGACGGTGATAGTGTGTGCTTGGAAGTATGGCCGCAGCTTTCGGACCGATGTCACCATGGCTAGGACCATCTTCTCGACTCGAGTGTACCTCGTTTTAGTATCTTTAAGTAGTTTGCTGATATAATAAATATGTTTTTAGACTTTGTTCTTCTCTCTGACTAGCACCAAGCCAACAGTGTTTTTAGAGACCGCCAAGTATAGGTTCACATTTCCTCTGGTTTCGGACTGCTGAGGAGAGGCGGTGAGCCAAGATATTTCTTGAGGTTTTCAAAGGACTTCTGGCAATATGTGGTCCATTGGAAGTTTTTGGCCGACGAAGCGCTTTGAAGAAGGGAAGGCATTTCTCGGCCGACCGAGCAATGAAGCGGCTGAGGGCTGCTATTCTTCCCGTGAGGCATTGCATGTCCTTGGCTGACCCCGGCGGGGCCATTTGTTGCAGGGCTTAGATCTTCTGGGGATTTGCCTCGATGCCTCGCTGAGAGACCATGAAGCCAAGGAATTTCGGAGTTAACCCCAAAAGCGCATTTGGTGGGGTTGAGCCTCATTTGATACTTTCGAAGCGTGGCGAAGCTCTCCGCGAGGTCCTCGACATGCTGGGATGCCTCCTTGCTCTTTACCAGCATATCATCGACATACACCTCCATGTTTCGACTAATTTGCTTCTTGAAGACTTTGTTGACCAGCCTTTGGTAGGTGGCACCTGCATTTTTCAAACCAAAGGGCATAACTTGGTAGCAATAGATACATCGGTCGGTGATGAAGGCGGTTTTCTCTCATCTTCGGGCGCCATTCGAATCTGTTGTAGCCCGAATAGGCATCCATAAAAGTCAGCATTTGGTGGCCCAAAGTTGAATCCACGAGCTGGTCGATCCACAGAAGAGGGAAGCTATCTTTTGGGCAGGCCTTGTTGAGGTCGTGAAGTCGATGCAGATCCTTCATTTGCCATTTGACTTTTTCACCATGACCACATTCGCCAGCTAGTCAGGATAATTAACCTTTCGGATGAATTTGGCTTTGATGAGTTTGTTCACTTCTTCTTCGATGGCTTTTGGCGCTCAGGGCGAAGCTCCTTTTCTTCTGCTTAATTGGCCAAATGTCTTGTTCACACTGAGGTGGTGGACCAGGACATCTGGGCTGATTCCGAGCATATCCGATGCGGACCAGGCGAAGACGTCGGCATTCCTCCAAGGAATTCAATCAATTCTTGCCGAAGCTTTCCTTCTAGTTGCGATCCGACCTTTATGGTTCGGTCGGGCCAGGTTTCGTTGAGCGGTACTTCCTCTAGTTCTTCGGCTGGCTCTCCTCGCTACTCGGCAAAATCTTCCAAGCATCCAGCCTGTCCACCTCGGGCTTTCTGGACTGAAGGTCGGCGACAAAGCAATGCCGAGCTATGATTTGACTTCCTCAAACAACCCCTACTCCCCATTCGGTGGGGAACTTCATGGCGAGATGGGGAATAAAAATGATGGCCTTGAGAGATATTTGCCCCGGCCTACCGAGGATAGCGTTATAAGGAGACCAGAGCTTGGTCACGAGGAAATCCATGAGCACTATAGCCACGCGGGGCCAGGTGCCGGCTCAGACTGACAGAGTGATAACTCTTTCCAGGATTATGGAGTCACCTATAAAGCCCACTAGGGTGGACTCCATGGTCGGAGGCTTTCTGCCCAGAATTTTAATCTTACAAAGGAATCAAAGTACAGAACATTAACAGAGCTTCCATTATCAATCAAGATGCGGTGTACATCATAATTGTTTATATTCAAAGATACAACTAGAGCATCATCATGGGGTTATTGTACCTTCCCAAGGTCTTCATCAGAGAAAGTGAGCTCATCAACCCGAGTTTTCTTTGGTGAGTTTTCCTCCTCTCTTGGCCAAGAAGATGGGGAGCCAGCCGCCGCTATCACATTGACATTGCCGATAACCGAGGGAGTCGGCGGAGGAAGCTGGCGAGGCTTGGGCTGGCGCTCCCCTTCATTATTTGGCTCAGGGGGTCCCCTGAACCGGTCCAGTCTGCCCCACTAGATCAACCGCTCGATCTCATTCTTGAGTTACCAACAATCCTTGGTATCATGCCCATAGTCCCGATGAAAGCGACAGTACTTGGTCGGATCCCTCCGAGTCGCATTGCCTCGAAAAGGAGGAGGCCGAGGAATTTGCCACTCGATCTTCATCAGGATTTGCGTTCTTGGCACGGTGAGGGGGGTGTAGCGGTCAAACCTTCGAGCTGGACTCCACGGGTTGGAGGCTCTCTGCCCGAAATTTTAATCTCATAAAGGCATCAAAGTACAGAACATTAACAGAGCTTCTACTATCAATCAAGATGTGGTGTACATCATAATTGTTCATATTCAAAGATACAACCAGAGCATCATCATGGGGGTATTGTACCTCCCGAAGGTCTTCATCAGAGAAAGTGAGCTCATCAACCCGAGCTTTGTTTGGCGAGTTTTCCTCCTCGCTTGGCCAAGAAGATGGGGAGCCGGCCGCCGCTATCACATCGACATTGCCGATAATCGAGGGATTCGACGGAGGAAGCTGGCGAGGCTCGGGTTGGCGCTCCCCTTCATTATTCGGCTCAGGGGGTCCCCTAAACCGGTCCAGTCTACCCTGTAGGATCAACCGCTCGATCTCGTTCTTGAGTTGCCAACATTCCTTGGTATCATGCCCATAGCCCCGATGAAAGCGGCAGTACTTGGTTGGATCCCTTCGAGTCGCATTGCATCGAAGAGAAGGAGGTTGAGGAATTTGCCACTCGATCTCCATTAGGATTTGCACTCTTAGCGCGGTGAGGGGGGTGTAGCGGTCGAACCTTCGAGCTAGACTCCACGGATCGGAGGCTTTCTGCCCAAAATTTTAATCTCACAAAGGCATCAAAGTACAGAACATTAACAAAGCTTCCACTATCAATCAAGATGTGGTGTACATCATAATTGTTCATATTCAAAGATACAACCAGAGCATCATCATGGGGGTACTGTACCTTCCGAAGGTCTTCATCAGAGAAAGTGAGCTTATCAACCCGAGCTTTGTTTGGTGAGTTTTCCTCCTCGCTTGGCCAAGAAGATGGGGAATCGGCCGCTGCTATCACATTGACATTGCCAATAACCGGGGGATTCGGCGGAGGAAGCTGGCGAGGCTCAGGCTGGCGCTCCCCTTCATTATTTGGCTCAGGGGGTTCCCTGAGCCGGTCCAGTCTGTCCTGCCGGATCAACCGCTCGATCTCGTTCTTGAGTTGCCAATAGTCCTTGGTATCATGCCCATAGTCTCGATGAAAGCGGCAGTACTTGGTCGGATCCCTCCGAGTCACATTGCCTCAGAGAGGAGGAGGCCGAGGAATTTGCCACTTGATTTCCATCAGGATTTGCGCTCTTGGCACAGTGAGGGGGGGGGGTGTAGCAGTCGAACCTTCGAGCTGGATTTCGAGTTTGGTCTCGAGGCTGCGGTGGAGGAGCTCTATGGTGGCAAGGCGGGCTTGCACGGCAGTGGGCCCATTGCTTGTCCGAGCCCTTTGCCTCCTTCTTCTTCAACTGCTCGACTCGAGCTGATCTCCTTGATTCTTCAACCCTGGCATACTTATCCGCCAGGAACATCATGTCTGAAAGGCTCTTCAGATAATTAACTTCCAGAGCCAAGTAAAAGTCTCCTTCCCTCGACACTCCTCCCACCAAGGCAAACATGGCTACCTCGTGGTTGAGATGGTCGACTTCCAGGAGGGCCGTGTTGAAACGACCAAGATAATTTTTTAGGGATTCCCCCTCTCTCTACTTGACCTTGGAGAGGGAATTGGATCTCCGTCGCTGGCGATG